>CAMPDV010000470.1:0-255982 GCA_946699065.1 Loxodes magnus
GTAAATTAAAATCAGTTTTACTTAAATTTAGTTTTATTTAAATTAAAATCAGTTTTACTTAAATTTAGTTTTATTTAAATTAAAATCAGTTTTACTTAAATTTAGTTTTATTTAAATTAAAATCAGTTTTACTTAAATTTAATTTTATTTAAATTAAAATCAGTTTTACTTAAATTTAGTTTTATTTAAATTAAAATCAGTTTTACTTAAATTTAGTTTTATTTAAATTAAAATCAGTTTTACTTAAATTTAATTCTTTAAATTAAAATCAGTTTTACTTAAATTTAGTTTTATTTAAATTAAAATCAGTTTTACTTAAATTTAGTTTTATTTAAATTAAAATCAGTTTTACTTAAATTTAATTTTATTTAAATTAAAATCAGTTTTACTTAAATTTAGTTTTATTTAAATTAAAATCAGTTTTTACTTAAATTTAGTTTTATTTAAATTAAAATCAGTTTTACTTAAATTTAGTTTTATTTAAATTAAAATCAGTTTTACTTAAATTTAGTTTTATTTAAAATTAAAATCAGTTTTACTTAAATTTAGTTTTATGTAAATTAAAATCAGTTTTACTTAAATTTAGTTTTATTTAAATTAAAATCAGTTTTACTTAAATTTAGTTTTATTTTAAATTAAAATCAGTTTTACTTAAATTTAGTTTTATTTAAATTAAAATCAGTTTTACTTAAATTTAGTTTTATTTAAATTAAAATCAGTTTTACTTAAATTTAATTTTATGTAAAATTAAAATCAGTTTTACTTAAATTTAGTTTTATTTAAATTAAAATCAGTTTTACTTAAATTTAGTTTTATTTAAATTAAAATCAGTTTTACTTAAATTTAGTTTTATTTAAATTAAAATCAGTTTTACTTAAATTTAATTTTATTTAAATTAAAATCAAGTTTTACTTAAATTTAGTTTTATTTAAATTAAAAATCAGTTTTACTTAAATTTAATTCTTTAAATTAAAATCAGTTTTACTTAAATTTAGTTTTATTTAAATTAAAATCAGTTTTACTTAAATTTAGTTTTATTTAAAATAAAATAAGTTTTACTTAAATTTAGTTTTATTTAATTTAAAATAAGTTTTACTTAAATTTAGTTTTATGTAAATTAAAATCAGTTTTACTTAAATTTAATTTTATGTAAATTAAAATCAGTTTTACTTAAATTTAGTTTTATTTAAATTAAAATCAGTTTTACTTAAATTTAGTTTTATTTAAATTAAAATCAGTTTTACTTAAATTTAGTTTTATTTAAATTAAAATCAGTTTTACTTAAATTTAGTTTTATTTAAATTAAAATCAGTTTTACTTAAATTTAATTTTATGTAAATTAAAATCAGTTTTACTTAAATTTAGTTTTATTTAAATTAAAATCAGTTTTACTTAAATTTAGTTTTATTTAAAATAAAATAAGTTTTACTTAAATTTAATTTTATTTAAATTAAAATCAAGTTTTACTTAAATTTAATTTTATGTAAATTAAAATCAGTTTTACTTAAATTTAATTTTATGTAAATTAAAATCAGTTTTACTTAAATTTAGTTTTATTTAAATTAAAATCAGTTTTATTTAAATTTAATTTTATTTAAATTAAAATCAGTTTTACTTAAATTTAATTTTATGTAAATTAAAATCAGTTTTACTTAAATTTAATTTTATGTAAATTAAAAATCAGTTTTACTTAAATTCAATTCTTTAATTTAAAATCAGTTTTACTTAAATTTAATTCTTTAAATTAAAATCAGTTTTACTTAAATTTAGTTTTATGTAAATTAAAATCAGTTTTACTTAAATTTAGTTTTATGTTAATTAAAATCAGTTTTACTTAAATTTAATTTTATTTAATTTAAAATCAGTTTTACTTAAATTTAGTTTTATGTAAATTAAAATCAGTTTTACTTAAAATTAATTTTATTTAAATTAAAATCAGTTTTACTTAAATTTAGTTTTATGTAAATTAAAATCAGTTTTACTTAAATTTAGTTTTATTTAAAATAAAATCAGTTTTACTTAAATTTAATTTTATTTAATTAAAATCAGTTTTACTTAAATTTAATTTTATGTAAATTAAAATCAGTTTTACTTAATTCAATTCTTTAATTAAAATCAGTTTTTACTTAAATTTAATTTTATTTAATTTAAAATCAGTTTTACTTAAATTTAGTTTTATGTAAATTAAAATCAGTTTTACTTAAATTCAATTCTTTAATTTAAAATCAGTTTTACTTAAATTTAGTTTTATTTAATTTAAAATCAGTTTTACTTAAATTTAGTTTTATTTAAATTAAAATCAGTTTTACTTAAATTTAGTTTTATTTAAATTAAAATCAGTTTTACTTAAATTTAGTTTTATTTAAATTAAAATCAGTTTTACTTAAATTTAGTTTTTATTTAAATTAAAATCAGTTTTACTTAAATTTAATTTTATGTAAATTAAAATCAGTTTTACTTAAATTTAGTTTTATTTAAATTAAAATCAGTTTTACTTAAATTTAGTTTTTATGTAAATTAAAATCAGTTTTACTTAAATTAGTTTTATGTAAATTAAAATCAGTTTTACTTAAATTTAGTTTTATTTAAAATAAAATCAGTTTTACTTAAATTTAGTTTTATTTAAAATAAAATCAGTTTTACTTAAATTTAATTTTATGTTAAATTAAAATCAGTTTTACTTAAATTTAGTTTTATTTAAATTAAAATCAGTTTTACTTAAATTTAGTTTTATTTAAATTAAAATCAGTTTTACTTAAATTTAATTTTATGTAAATTAAAATCAGTTTTACTTAAATTCAATTCTTTAAATTAAAATCAGTTTTACTTAAATTTAATTTTATTTAAATTAAAATCAGTTTTACTTAAATTTAGATTTATTTAAATTAAAATCAGTTTTACTTAAATTTAGTTTTATTAAATTAAAATCAGTTTTACTTAAATTTAGTTTTATTTAAATTAAAATCAGTTTTACTTAAATTTAGTTTTATGTAAATTAAAATCAGTTTTACTTAAATTTAGTTTTATGTAAATTAAAATCAGTTTTTACTTAAATTTAGTTTTATTTAAATTAAAATCAGTTTTTACTTAATTTAGTTTTATTTAAATTAAATCAGTTTTACTTAAATTTAGTTTTATTTAATTTAAAATCAGTTTTACTTAAATTTAATTTTATTTAAATTAAAATCAGTTTTACTTAAATTTAGTTTTATTTAAATTAAAATCAGTTTTACTTAAATTTAGTTTTATTTAAATTAAAATCAGTTTTACTTAAATTTAGTTTTATTTAAATTAAAATCAGTTTTACTTAAATTTAGTTTTATTTAAATTAAAATCAGTTTTACTTAAATTTAGTTTTATTTAAATTAAAATCAGTTTTACTTAAATTTAATTTTATGTAAATTAAATCAGTTTTACTTAATTTAGTTTTATTTAAATTAAAATCAGTTTTTACTTAAATTTAATTTTATGTAAATTAAAATCAGTTTTACTTAAATTTAGTTTTATTTAAATTAAAATCAGTTTTACTTAAATTTAGTTTTATTTAAAATAAAATCAGTTTTTACTTAAATTTAGTTTTATTTAAAATAAAATCAGTTTTACTTAAATTTAATTTTATTTAAATTAAAAATCAGTTTTACTTAAATTTAGTTTTATTTAAATTAAAATCAGTTTTACTTAAATTTAGTTTTATTTAAATTAAAATCAGTTTTACTTAATTTAATTTTATGTAAATTAAAATCAGTTTTACTTAAATTCAATTCTTTAAATTAAAATCAGTTTTACTTAAATTTAATTTTATTTAAATTAAAATCAGTTTTTACTTAAATTTAGTTTTTATTTAAATTAAAATCAGTTTTACTTAAATTTAGTTTTATTTAAATTAAAATCAGTTTTACTTAAATTTAATTTTATGTAAATTAAAATCAGTTTTACTTAAATTCAATTCTTTAAATTAAAATCAGTTTTACTTAAATTTAATTTTATTTAAATTAAATTCAGTTTTACTTAAATTTAATTTTATTTAAATTAAAATCAGTTTTACTTAAATTTAGTTTTATTTAAATTAAAATCAGTTTTACTTAAATTTAGTTTTATTTAAAATAAAATCAGTATTACTTAAATTTAGTTTTATTTAAAATAAAATCAGTTTTACTTAAATTTAGTTTTATTTAATTTAAAATCAGTTTTACTTAAATTTAATTTTATTTAAATTAAAATCAGTTTTACTTAAATTTAGTTTTATTTAAATTAAAATCAGTTTTACTTAATTTAGTTTTATTTAAATTAAAATCAGTTTTACTTAAATTTAGTTTTATGTAAATTAAAATCAGTTTTACTTAAATTTAATTTTATGTAAATTAAAATCAGTTTTACTTAAATTTAGTTTTATTTAAATTAAAATCAGTTTTACTTAAATTTAGTTTTATTTAAATTAAAATCAGTTTTACTTAAATTTAGTTTTATTTAAATTAAAATCAGTTTTACTTAAATTTAGTTTTATTTAAATTACAAATCAGTTTTACTTAAATTTAGTTTTATTTAAAATAAAAATCAGTTTTACTTAAATTTAATTTTATTTAAATTAAAATCAGTTTTACTTAAATTTAATTTTATTTAAATTAAAATCAATTTTACTTAAATTTAGTTTTATTTAAATTAAATTCAGTTTTACTTAAATTTAATTTTATTTAAAATAAAATCAGTTTTTACTTAAATTTAATTTTATTTAAAATAAAATCAGTTTTACTTAAATTTAGTTTTATTTAAAATAAAATCAGTTTTACTTAATTTAGTTTTATTTAAATAAAATCAGTTTTACTTAAATTTAGTTTTATTTAAAATAAAATCAGTTTTTACTTAAATTTAGTTTTATTTAAATTAAAATCAGTTTTACTTAAATTTAATTTTATTTAAATTAAAATCAGTTTTTACTTAAATTTAGTTTTATTTAAATTAAAATCAATTTTACTTAAATTTAATTTTATTTAAAATAAAATCAGTTTTACTTAAATTTAGTTTTATTTAAATTAAAATCAGTTTTACTTAAATTTAATTTTATTTAAATTAAAACTCAATTTTACTTAAATTTGTTTTATTTAAATTAAATTCAGTTTTACTTAAATTTAATTTTATTTAAAATAAAATCAATTTTACTTAAATTTAATTTTATTTAAATTAAAATCAATTTTACTTAAATTTAGTTTTATTTAAATTAAATTCAGTTTTACTTAAATTTAATTTTAATTTAAATTAAAATCAATTTTACTTAAATTTAATTTTATTTAAATTAAAATCAATTTTACTTAAATTTAGTTTTATTTAAATTAAATTCAGTTTTACTTAATTTAATTTTATTTAAAATAAAATCAGTTTTACTTAAATTTAGTTTTATTTAAAATAAAATCAGTTTTACTTAAATTTAGTTTTATTTAAAATAAAATCAGTTTTACTTAAATTTAGTTTTATTTAAATTAAAATCAGTTTTACTTAAATTTAGTTTTATTTAAATTAAAATCAGTTTTACTTAAATTTAATTTTATTTAAATTAAAATCAGTTTTACTTAAATTTAATTTTATGTAAATTAAAATCAGTTTTACTTAAATTTAATTTTATTTAAATTAAAATCAGTTTTACTTAAATTTAATTTTATTTAAATTAAAATCAGTTTTACTTAAATTTAATTTTATTTAAATTAAAATCAGTTTTACTTAAATTTAATTTTATTTAAATTAAAATCAGTTTTACTTAAATTTAGTTTTATTTAAATTAAAATCAGTTTTACTTAAATTTAATTTTATTTAAATTAAAATCAGTTTTACTTAAATTTAGTTTTATTTAAATTAAAATCAGTTTTACTTAAATTTAGTTTTATTTAAAATAAAATCAGTTTTACTTAAATTTAATTTTATTTAAATTAAAATCAGTTTTACTTAAATTTAGTTTTATTTAAATTAAAATCAGTTTTACTTAAATTTAGTTTTATTTAAATTAAAATCAGTTTTACTTAAATTTAATTTTATTTAAATTAAAATCAGTTTTACTTAAATTTAGTTTTATTTAAATTAAAATCAGTTTTACTTAAATTTAGTTTTATTTAAAATAAAATCAGTTTTACTTAAATTTAATTTTATTTAAATTAAAATCAGTTTTACTAAATTTAATTCTTTAAATTAAAATCAGTTTTACTTAAATTTAGTTTTATTTAAATTAAAATCAGTTTTACTTAAATTTAGTTTTATTTAAATTAAAATCAGTTTTACTTAAATTTAGTTTTATTTAAATAAAATCAGTTTTACTTAAATTTAGTTTTATGTAAATTAAAATCAGTTTTACTTAAATTTAGTTTTATTTAAATTAAAATCAGTTTTACTTAAATTTAGTTTTATTTAAATTAAAATCAGTTTTACTTAAATTTAGTTTTATTTAAATTAAAATCAGTTTTACTTAAATTTAGTTTTATGTAAATTAAAATATGTTTTACTTAAATTTAGTTTTATGTAAATTAAAATCAGTTTTACTTAAATTTAGTTTTATTTAAATTAAAATCAGTTTTACTTAAATTTAGTTTTATTTAAATTAAAATCAGTTTTACTTAAATTTAGTTTTATTTAAATTAAAATCAGTTTTACTTAAATTTAATTCTTTAAATTAAATCAGTTTTACTTAAATTTAGTTTTATTTAAATTAAAATCAGTTTTACCTTAAATTTAGTTTTATTTAAATTAAAATCAGTTTTACTTAAATTTAGTTTTATTTAAAATAAAATCAGTTTTACTTAAATTTAGTTTTATTTAAAATAAAATCAGTTTTACTTAAATTTAGTTTTATTTTAAATTAAAATTATTTTGTTTTTTTTACTTTATCAATTTCTTTTTAAAGCTATTTTGTTTGAATATATATAGAGTTGCAAATATAACTGACGATTACTTAAATTCAGCATCTGCAGATTCCAATATTCAAAGAATTAAACGAGAAAAATTTGGATCTAACAAGTAGACAAAGACTTATTAGATAAATAATCTGTCTTAATGAATGATTCCTGAGATTTTAGTTTTTAATTTTTATTTCGATCATATTTATTAGCAGACAAATCTCAAAAGGAACGCAAGCATATTGTATAACTTTATAATGAATATTTTAACTTTCAAAATTTTTATTTAAAGTTCGTTCAATTATTTTACTAGGTGCTTTTAATCTCATTATTTGCATCAAAAATATTCTCATATAATTTTATTCTTTTTACACTAATTGCTTTTCTTTTTTATATTGTTAGTTTATTTTATTTTAATTAAAAAGTCTTTTTATAAAAAAATTTTATTTATTTTTACACCCTTATTTATATATAAGTAAAATATTACATAGAAATTATTTTGAAACTCCTATTTATATATAAATTTTTACTTTTATTTAATTATCCTTTTAATACTTTTAGCTTTTATTTTATTAACTATTAAATAAAAAAAGTTTTTTAGTAATTATTTTGATTAAAAAATAATATATGCATAAATTAAATTATTCAGAATATTTAGAATTTTATATTCTCTTTTTAATCTATAAAATGTAATAATTTATCTATCTAATTTCTTATTACTATTTCATTCAAAATTTTTTAATTTATGTCTATTATTTTCTAACTTCTTAAAATCTCTATAATGCATGTTGAATTTTGGAAATCAATGATAATTGTTACTTTTTAAAAGGAGTTGCTATTTCTTTTTAGCTCTATCAATGTTGCATAAATTCCTGAAAAATTTACTTGATAGCTCTTTTTATTATTTTAGCTTAGGATAATAGTTTAACAACTTACTTTTGTTCTGCAAACATTAATTCTTTTAGCAAGATTTTATTTCTTTTTCTCGAGATTTTGGATTTTATTTTACTTACTAGAATTTTAGATAAAAACCTTTCGCTCAAAGCATCAATTATTAGTATAAAAGTTCTACATTTCTTAAATTTAGCTTTTTTAAGAATTGATTTATGATTAATTTTGATCTTTTTCCAAATCCGCTTAAAAGCTTGATATTTCTTATTTTTTCTATTTTTTAGTTTTTTATTAAATAATTGCAATAAAAATCACCTAAGAAATAGTTTCTCCCTTGGTAAACTTGTTAAAAAGTAAAAAGAATAATCTAATTTATATATAAATACTTAATAAGTTTAAGAAAATAGCCTCAAAAATCTTAAGCATTTCCAATTAAGAAACAAATATTTAATATCTAAAAAGAAAAAATAGAATAAATAGAATAAAAAAAGTGAAAAATAGAAAGTAAGCAAGAAAATTTATCAATAACTTGATCTAAAATACCCCTAAAGAAAAAATTATATAAAATTTAATAGTAAACAGTAATTAAATATAAACTATTTGAAAGCAGGTAAAACGCAAAATTTAAAAGGTTAAGGATTAAAAAGACAAAAAGTTCAGAAAAATTAAAAAAATGAGCAGAAAAGATAGAATGTAAGATTTTTTTAAATATAGACAGCAAACATTTCTATTAGAAATGATAGGAAAAAAAGTAAGGAAGAATCTAAGAAACATGTGGATATATAGCATACACAATGAGAAAATAAAATACTCTATAGAAACAATAAGACAAAAAAAATTTAGAAAGTAAGAGAAGCAGGTTAAAAGGTTGATAAGATAAGGAAACTTTTACATAGATCGGTAAATAAAATTGAGACAAGAAGGAAGAAGTAGATACAGAATTTGAGAAAGAAAAAACAGAAGAAATTAATTCAATATTTTTCTTGATAAGGGAAATCAAGGAAGCCTAAATGATACTTCTAAAAATATATAAAAGTGGTTCATATAAAGAAAATATGCTTTCTGAATACTACTAAACGAAGAAAACATTTAGAAATTTATAAAATTACTGAAAAGAACTATACAAGAAAGGTGAAAGCAGATTACCAGATCAATTTAAAAATAAAACTAAAATAAAGATTCAGATAAAAGACATAATAAATTATATAAATAAACTAAGTAAATGAAAGTCTGCTGAATCAGACTAAATATAAGCAGGTGGTGAAAATCTTTTAAATTTAGCAGCAAAAAAAATACAGAAAATTTTACAATCGGAGAAAATACCGTAACAACTTAAAGAATCTTATATAGTGCTGTTTCAAAAAAAATGAAACATAGAATATCCTAAGAACAAGATGTCGAAATCAATTTTAATCACATTCTAAAAACCATAGATCTTCGACTATTTAAGCAAATAAACCCTTCTTTGGTAAAATTTAGTACTAATTATTTACAGAGTAACAAATTGATCAGTTGGAAAGTAGAAATTTTTAATTTTATTTTTCTTTATGCATCGAGGAAAGTTGGATCTTGGATTGGATCTTTGCATTTGAGTTTAAATTCTCTCATTAAATCCTTTAATTGTTATCCTGGTAGATTTAATTCATAAGGTAAGAATTACAGAATATGCGCATTAAAATCACCTTGAATTAATGTCTATAATCCTTGATTATTTGTCATGTGTATAAATTGTCTTAATTCCACATAAAAAGGATTTAACTATTCAAGCTCTGTTTTGTGGGCGTCTATGCATTTATTATTGCTATCCTATTATCCTCTCACAAGCATATTATTCTTCCTCCCTAAATGATTTCAGCTTGATTAAGTCCAACTGCATCTCATTCTTTTATTCTTTTTATAATTTGCTCTTTTTATAGAAGGCTACTCCCTTACTGTGTTTATTTATCCTTTTTTTTATTGCCTGATAACCAAAGATCTTTGGTATTTCGATATTTATTCACAAAAAATTTCTAAAATCGCTATTTAATCTATTTCTTTGTCTTGCAAGAATTTACTTAGTTCTATTTTGTTTGACTTGATTCCTCTTACGTTTGCTGTTCCTAATTTTAGTTGATTTAAAAATATCATGCTTGCTTATGTCTAATTTATTATTTCTTTATTTTAGATTACTTCTTTTTTGATCCAGTTTATTTTGAGTTACAAAATCCAAAATCTTCTAGCGTTTGTGGTTTCTATTATGTCATGTTTTTTAATTGCATAACTATTTTTCTCTTTTTTGCTATTATACTTTATTTGTGTCTATTCTTGGTAACGATCTTTATTCTATTAAAAAATTTCTATTCTTCATTATATTCTTGTTTTTTTCTACCTTATTTTACTACTAAGTTTTACTTCATGTTTTGCATCTTCTTAAGAAAGTCCATGTTTTCTTATCTTGTTCATTTAAATGACTTTTCGCGCTCCTAAAAGATAATATTTGTATGTGAATAGGTTCAATATAAATTGAACTTATTCTTACTTTTTATTGCTTAAATTTACCTTTTATTATTATGCTATTTTCTCATTACTTTCACATTATTTCCTTCTTCTATATTTTCCAAATTCTCACTATTTTTAGAGGAAATATCTTTTCTATTTACTTATTGAAAAGTTTGCATTTAAAATTTTTCGGCCTTTTTGACTATGTCTATTATAGCTTCATTCCTTCTGCTTTATTTTGTTTGAGTCCAGATATTTGGCATGCTTCATATTTAAAATAGTTGGATGACTGATTTTAGTAATCCATCCTTCTAAAATTAATTCCCTTGAGATTTTTTTAATTCTCTTCATTACGTAGCTCTAATTATGTAGATATATTTCCATTTACTTCACTTTGTTTATTTTACAATTTGTATATCTTCTGCTTTATTGCTCCAAAATGCTATAGATTCAACTCTATTTAACTCAAACAAGTGCCTATATCGAATTTCCAATGTAATGGATAATTCTTAATGATATCTTAAAACTATTAGAACTTTCTTTTTTCAGCGAGTTTAGATTACATCTTTTATTGTCATTCTTTTATTTAGGTGAATTCTCGATTGATTATTATTATTGAAAAAATATTGATAATTCTACAAGGAAGCAGTTTAATTATTTTAATGCACTATTCGTATTTTCGTCTTAAATATTAGAGAAATTACTTAATTACTTCATCTTTTTGCACATCTCCTATTTTAAAAAATAATTTTTTTATTTTACTTTAGATATATATTTAAATTAACAACTCCTATGCTTTATGAATGGATATTTTATGTACTATCTATCAAAAGCCCGCTTTTGAATTGAGAGTGATTATTTCAAGAATTCAAGAGTTTTCCTGGCTGTTGTTAAGCTCCTCCATGCCATTTTTTTTATCCAGCAACTCCTTATTTCTTTTTCCTACATACACAAATTATGGGAATATTTAAAAAATTTAATTATTGTAGTTTGATCTTTTTATTACTTCATAATATTAGCTTTTACACGTCCGTGAGTGCTTATCCAAATAGTCCTCAACTAAATTTTGGCGGCATGTTGGTAATCGAGAGACTATTTCAAAATTGTAGAGCTATCTAAATATTTTAATATTTATCATTTATATCTTTATTGATCTTATAATGTTACTTGACATTCTATTAATTAATGATATTATTATTATAATAAAAATAGAGATTAATTTAATTTTGTGATTTTTTAGTTATTCAGCCTCATCCTCACTCCTACCAGAAAAATATCTTACTATATAATAAAAAAAGTCTATAAAGTATTTATAATTCTGCATTATAGTATTCATATTTATCATTTCCAGTGTTTTTAATTGTGTATCTTTTTTAATACTTAAACTTAGAATTAATCTTGCATTATCCTATGCATTTACTCTGCTTAAGACGATAATTAAGAATTAAGAATATATCTTTTCATCAATCTATTATTTCTATCCCTAAAATTTAGTTTTTTACTATTTATTTGAGTTAATTGGTTTATTTAAGCTTCAAATAAAAGATAATGTAAAAAAGCCCTTTCTTGATGACCCTTTAATAGTTAAGGTACTTTCATTATCATACTTACTTAATGTTCTCAGATATGATTGAATGACTAAAAGAATGAAAAGTTAATAAGAAAGTAGAGTTAAGTATTGTAATAGCAGTAAAGTCTTATGATTTACTTTCTAAAATTAAATTATGATTAGGTTACTTTATTTGTAATTAACTCTCTGCATTGTAATATTTAAAATTCTCTTAGTGTTATCTAGTTAAGATAGAAATAATAGTATGTGGTTTAAGGGAATTTTGATTTTTTTTAATATGAGGATTGAATGGAAGAATTGGATGATTGGTTGCTATTTAAGATAATGATCGATTAGTGCATTTGCTGATATAGGAGTCTAAGGAGTCTTTATTAATATTTAGTTGTTAACTAAGCCTAATAACTATTTTATAGCTCTAATATGGTTGCTAGATCTTTATCTCATAACAAAGTTATTAATCCTTTAGAAACATATGCTAGCAACCAAAATAATAATGAGAAATATAAATTTTTCAATAATATTACTCAATATGATTGCTAGACATTAAGTATAACTAAATTCTCAAGGATGACTTTCATCATTTTATTTACGCTTTGATAAATAAAATTATCTATAGTTTCCTCATAAATTATTGGTCTATTTAAAGGCAAAATTCAAAATTTACTAGAACAAAATTATATAAAATGAACTGTAAAAATAAAAATATCTCAAGTACAAAAAATTTAGTTTAATAGCTTTAATAAAACATTAGTCAGATATCCATTTTATATTTTTAAATAAAAAAGAATGCTAATTTCCTAAATTTCCTTAACCAATTTTATATTCAAATAACTAATTATAAACTTCACATCTTTATATTTCTTATAAATATAATCAAAATGTCTTCTCAGCCATTGACTTCTGTTGACGAAGAATCTTAAAGCCAATAGTAGTAGACAAATAAACGTCCTACAGTAAGTTGATTATAAGTACTTAAAATCATATTTTCAGTTGTACTGATACTTGTGAATGTTGTTTCAAGATACTAAGTATCGTAGTTCTTTCTTATAACTATAAGTGCTTTACTGTAACTTTTGATTATTGGAATGATTATGAAAATTACAAAGATGTGACAAATAAAATAAGGTATTGGTTTATCGTATTTTTCATACTCAACGCTCTACAATAGATTAGTTTACTATGTCTATGGTTCAATAAACGATTGTCTTTATGAACCTTTTTACTAGTCATCTTTTTGTTTGATAGTGGATTTATCCTTGGATGGACAAGCTATGGGTTAAATTTAAGATATTCTGGCGATTTTATGGAATGCACGAATAATGAAGCACTAAAACTTTTCAATTCTGCCTTGTGAATTTAACTTATAACAGAATTAATTCTTTCTTTTGGTGTCTGCATTTCTAGGATTTGGTTCCGAAATTTAATTTGGTTATGAGAAGATAATGGAAACAAAAAATTTCTTTAAATTTCATTTAAATCTAATGATAGTTTATTATTATTAACTTAATGGAAAAATAGCAACAAAATCTATCATTTAATTTCCCTGTCTTCTTTTATTGTATTCACAAATGAAATTTAAAAGTCATTAAAATTAACCGAGAAATTTTATAAATTCGAAAAGTTTAGATTCATTAAAATTCCCATTTTTAAATCGGAACTATAAATCTTTATAGTTCTTATTTCTGAATTTGTAAACATTAACAATAAATATCAAACAATTAGCATAATTTTGCTACATTACTCCATGATTTTTTATAATATGCTTTATAAAAAAACTGTTTTTTTAAAGTTTGACGAACACTTAGATTTTTAATATACCAAAAGTAATATGGAAAAATAAAATAATAAAGAGAATGTGTGTAATTTATAATTCATATGGAAGCATCAATAAATGTATTGAAAGATTTTCCTTATGAGTTAAACTGAAACTTTCCAATACAAATTTGGGGAAATCAGCCATTTTTGGATAATACTACTAATATATCTTTTATGTAACTACACTTATCCCTGTATTAGTCTGGTATGGGAAAGATGTTACTCGGCCGTACCCCATAGAACACATATCATAGCCTATATATTTCCTACGCCTTGTGGATAAGTACACTGGTAAAGCTACGATTATCTTGTGGAGTCAAATCTATCCTGCAGGTAGCTGAGTTAGACTATATAGGATTGCGCTAGTATGAACCCTAGCGTCCAATCCGTCATTGCAGACATATTTCTGCTCAAGATTATTGACTAACATTTAATGGCTGCATACATCCATTAAACTGACTCTCAAATTATTACTCTCTAGGAATTGAACTACCAATGCTATTATAATGGTTAATTACAGTATTTACAATTAATATTTGATATAGAAGGACCAATAAATGTAATAAAGAGGATTTAATATATGCAATTTTCCTGCTCAGGCATTTAATTTATTTTCCAATCTGAGTGTTTTATATTCACTAGAAAGATTACTATCTACCATTTCAATCGTTTTTAAATTTATAAAAACGAATGAGATTAAAATAGTAAAGTCCTTAATGAACAGAAATGTATTAGAACATAAGCAATTAGAAATCAATAACCTATAAACATTTCTTACCATTCATCTAGAAACGTTCTAACTAATAGAACCTGAACTTTAGAACTTTTCCTTAGTGTTTGTCTTAATAACACTAAAGGATTCGGGATTACTAAAAAATCCTTAAGAATAGCTAGGAAACTGCAATTTATATGAGCATTTAACTAAGAAAAAAATGTCGAGAAAGACTAGTTAATTCTTAGCCATCGTATTTAAACTGAAACTAGGAATTTTAACGCAAATAACCAAATGAAGTTTTTATAACTTACTCGTAGTTGAATCAACCTAAAAGTCGATAAATATTCACAGTCTCTAGAATCAAGAGACTGACTGTGGATAAAATTGAATACAGATCTAGGACTCTGAAGACTGTGGATATGCTTAATATGCTAGCTTAAGAGATTGGCATTAGAGATTTCTTAGAGATTAGAAATATAAATTTAGCAAAATAAGTAAATTTATTAGTTAAAAGGGAATATGTAGACTATGCCATATACAGCAACAATTACTAAAAGACATGCAAAACCCTTTGTTCAAGCCCCAAAATTTGCATCTTTCAACTAGAAGCACTTTTAGAGTTTACGTAAAGGATGAAAATTGAACTCGAAAAAACAATGGCAATCACTACAATGAATTGATAAAGAGTCCCAGAATAACTTAATCACCAAGGAAAAATATATAACAGTTCAGATAAAATAAAAGCTAGAAAGATTTATTTTGGCGAAAAGGATGTCAGGAATATCTAAAGAATTCATATTAGTTTTGTATGAATTCGTCTAATCAATCAATAGTGAATCATTTGAAGTTCAGATATACTTTCTATAATTCGAATCCGAAGTAGGAAGACAAGGAAGAAGTGCTGAGAATTCAAATAGCCTAAATTAAGCATACTCTTGGTGATAAATTGCTTCTCTGTAGATTTTAAAAGAAGCATGAAACTTAGCCATATTCTAGACTTAAGATTCACTTATTTTCTTTTTCTATTTTTATTATTAATTCTAGTGATAAGGTACAGTTAAAAGCTTAAGACTGGAAAGGGGTAAAAGAATGAAGCTAAATACTTTTAGCTTAAATATAAAATCTTATATAGAAAATAAAGTTAAAGTGAGATCAATGTATATAGCTTATATTTATATAGCCTTATTAATTAAGCATTACTTATTTGAATATTAACTGTAGAATATTCAAATAGAAAATTCAAGTTCTTAAACTAAATACTTGCAAAACTAATTCAAATACAGTGCAAAATTAGCAATAAGAAGGATAGCCTTTATATCTAGTATCTAGTAGCAATACAAGAATAAAGAAAGAAAATACAAATACACTTAATGCAACAGTCGTAATTTTTCATGCAATATTAAATATAAAAAACAAGTCTATTAAAAAAATGGAATTGAAGAGCAATTATAATAATTAGAAAATAAAATCCACATCTATCGCTTAATTCTTCTATTTAGGTAATTAAATATTAAACTAGAGATAAAATAGTAAATAATTAGCTACATTCAACTCTAACTTCTAGAATCATTTACTTGTCACATTCAAAAAAATAAGACATAAAACAACTCTCTGCTATGACAGTTCAACAACTTACTACCATAAAGATTATTTATTTTAAATAATGGAAACGGAATAGGAGTTAGAAGTAGCTTGCCTTCTAATAAGACTGCTCTTAAATAAACTGTAGGGAAAAATTTAAAATTCAATGAAGAGGTATACTTAATTCCTTAATTTCTAGTAGCTATTTAAAAGTCTAATTCTAGGACTGTGAAGAGGAAAGAATATTATCTTAAAGATATCAACAAGATTGTCTCGTTTTAACCATAGTAAATTATACCTAGCAAATAGATTTTCAAACAGAGGCAAAAAGCTTAGTAACGTTCTTTATCTGGTACATAGTTAAAAAATACCTTTGTAATTATCAAGGCAACTTAGCTAAGTACTTAATTTAACATCTTTTTTTAGATATAATGAAATCACCAAAGAAGCAGAAGTATCAAATTCCAAAAATAATGAAAAGGAAACAAGTCTCTAACGAATTCCGAAGAAGTATAAAGAAGTTAAGTAGAATATAATTACTTTGAGAATATATTAGAGAGTATAAAGGAAAGCTAAGAGGAAATAAGAGCTACTCCAATATAGACTGCCGAAGAAGAGAATAACAGTGAGGAAATCAAGCAGCTGCCTTAAATTACATTCAATAAACTAGGTTTTCAGAGCTAATTACATAGGAAAGCAGAAAATAACATCAGCCGCTTAGGTTCAGAGTGAAATCTACATCGTTAATTTCCATCTTTTACTTCTGATACCAGTTTCAGGTCTTTTCTTATTCCATAAATAACAAAAATGTCTCCTATCAAATACAACAAATTAAATCTAAGCAAAGTATTTTGTTCAAAATTAGAGGAAGATAATAAAAGAAAAAATAATCCAGGAATATACAATATGAGGCAGTTAAATTTTGCTCAGAACAATGAAGTAGAGAAAGAAAAACCAACTGATAAATAAGTTATATAAGCTGATTCTAAATCCTTCAGCAATTTAACAGGGAGAAAAATCTCACTAAATAACTACTGCCTAGGGAAATTAATTGGACGTGGTGTTTATGCTTCTTTGATTTATGGAAAAAGCAAGTACAGTGAACAAAAAGTGGCTATAAAAGTATATGAAAAGTTTAAGCTTATGGATACACATAGAATGAAATCAGTAAATGAGAAATTTTAGTACTACAAAAGCTAAGGTATCCTAACATAGCGAAGCTATAAGAGGTAGTTAGTTAAAATAAGCAAATAATCTGGTAACTAAATATATGGATGGACCTGAATTGTATACATTTCTCAAAAACAAACTAAACGCAGATTCCAGAAGAAATCGCAAAAATGATAATTAAGTAGCTGCTATAAGCTCTGGATTATTGCTATGATTTAAACATTGCGCATAGAGATATTAAACTAGGAAATTTTCTGCTTTAGAACAATAAATCGGATTATTAGTTAGGCGTCAAACTTATTAGCTTTGGCTTTTCAACAAAAATTCCACCAGGTTAGAAGGTAGAAATGTTTTGATGTCCTTTTAGTTATATGTCACCTTAAGTAATTGGTGATAAAGAGCATAGCGGCTTACAAGAATATATTTGAGCGATTAGAGTACTTATTTTTGTCACCTTTAATGGATTTTATCTCTTTCAGAGGAAAAACGGCAAAGAGCTTTACAGTTAGATTATCAAAGGTGATTTTAAATTAGGAAAATACTTGATCGAAATTTAAAAGGCTATTATAAATAGAATGCTTGTATTAAACTCTAGCAAACGACCGAATGTCAAGAAAATACTAAAAGATCCTTGATTAACTTCAGCACTTTCTGAAGTTAAAATCATATGATATTCATCTATCATCATTACAACTTTAAATTAATAACTTCAGTATTTTATAAGAATCAACATAAGATATTTGGCAAAAGATAGAAATTAATAATTGAAGTAAACTTAATATAAGCAAAGGAACTTTGGTTACTATTTAAAAAATGGTTAACTAAATATAGCTTAATTCCTAATAATATTAAAAGTTAATTTATCCTGGATTTTATAACTAATGAAACTAATAATAATAATCTTTCAAAAGCTTAAGATAGAGTTATTATCAAACCTTTTAATTATTTATAAATGTTCTTTAAAGATCGAATTAAAGAGACAGTAAATTAAAGAGCCACTTAACCTTTTATTTACAATAGAACAGCTTAAAAATAAAACTAGGTAAAAGATTTGTTAAACTAGATTAAAAGTAAATAAAATAAGTAGCTTTATCTAATGTAATATGATCTATTATGATAATTAATGCTAATAGCTATTATATTTAAATAAGTAGTAGCTTTAGTTAAATTTATAATTATTAAAATGATTACTCTAAACATACCTATAATACTACTATTTACTATCTATAACTAAAGTTATTAATTAAAGTAATAAAGCCCTTTAGTCATATTGATATTAAGAGTTTAAAGTTTATTAATTAACTAATCTCTATTGTATTAAGTTGAATAGCGTTTGCTTATTATCTTATTGCTTAGTATATTATTATTTTAACAAGCTTATTGAGCTATTTAAAGAGTTATTAATATTAAATAAATCAAATCTTTATTTTCTTTACTAAGCTAAAAATCTATTATCTTCTCTTGGAAATCAAAAACTATAGCTGTAGAAACTAAAATCTTGGTGTTGCTAAATTTCTGTTAAGATAGAAAAAGAAAGCTAATTCTTACAAAATTTCCAAAATGATTATATTTTTAAAAATTATGAAAAGCTCTATGATATTATTAGTTGATTATTAAAAGCAGAAACTATAAAAAATAGAGCTTATACACCAAACTCTTGCTTATTTAATGAAGCAGAGAAATAAAATCAAAAAGAAAATGAAATTTTATTATAGTAAGTAATGAAAAGTATAGACCATAAGCCTTAATTCTATTAACTAAAAAGATTTGTAGTTAAAGATAAGAAAATGACGATAATTTTTGAAGCAGAATAAAGAATTTCGTTAAAAAGTAGTGAAGGGAGATAGATAAAACAAGATAAGTTGAATAACTTAATAACCTTTATTAAGCTTATACTAGCTCCACTTTTTTGACTAATTTTTTTTAATTTAACTGCATATCCAATTTTTCTGATTACTTGGTAATAGAAATGGCAGATTTGCTGTCTAATTACTCAAAAGTTTGCTTATGATGTTACAAAGCTGAATTCTTTAAAATGCATTAGCTTTTAAAATGCTAGCTTCAATTTTCTAAAAATAGCTAAGATTTTTTAGCTTCATTTTTTATCTTATGACTAGAAATTTCTTTAATTTGAAGTAGCTTTAGAATCTTGTTCTTAAGATCATTCTCATTCTTAAAATGTTCATTGAAGCTATTATTCTGAAGAATTACTCTTTTTCATTTTATTAAGTGCTTTCCTTTATCTCTTAATATTTTAATTTCTGATAATTGTCAGAAGGTATATAAGATACTATGTAAAAAACTCATAGTTTTAAGTGTGAATAACTCTCTTTCCTTAAAGAACTTAATTCTACATTTGCATATGTTTTTTATCATTTCTTCAGTAAGTTATCTTCTAGATTTTCAATTAATTCAAGCAAGCCTGAGGTGACTCTTAAAGCCTATCTCTGTTTTTTATAAATAGATCTAAAGAGTTATTTCTTCTTACTCTAGTTATTAGAAGATTTAGCAGGCAGAAATGCAAATAAATTGATAAATAAATTGGTTAATTTTTATAAAATGCCTACCTATGTCAAACTTCTTTTAACTCTGCTAGATAAAATTTATCCTTCTTAATTTTGCACTTAAAATTACTTAAAATTACTTAAAATTACTGTTACTAGAACTTAAATCCCTATTTCTCCTTTTAAATCCGCTCAAACATTTTTAATCTAATTAAAAAGTTCTGGTAGTGATTTTGTTTTTGCTGATTTAAGTTTAAAATCTCATAGACTGACTTAGAACTTCTAAAATTATTCTCATTCAAAATTTACTTAAGATCTGATTTGTCTTATTATCTCTAACTTAGTATTTTAGCTAAGACAAATCTCTTAATGCCTAGAAATATTATGCTTTACATATTTGATTCTCAAATTTTCTTTAATTCATTTGTTATTCACTCTGAAAGCAAGCCAAAAAATACTTAAGGAAGCAAAGCTAGAGATTTAAGTATTAAACTAAAACGATTTCTTTATATGATGATATAAATCTTCTGCTTAAAGGGTTATTTCTTTATATATCCAAATTCTAACTCAGATCAATTCCTCTTGCTTCAATAATGATTTGATCCTCATTCACTTAAGACAACTCAGTATCTATATATCCGATTTTTTATTAAGGACTACTCTATGTGAATATTATTAACCCATAATCTCATAGTAAAGACATGATTCTACTATTTTGAACTAGATAATTAAATGTCTTTGAGTAGTAAAACCATAAGCATTTTAAAATTAAAAGCAATTTATAGTTCTATAGACAGAAATAACCTTAGTAAAGAGTCTAAGTTTACTAAAGATCTAATTGCTTATAACTCTTAAATTCAATTAAGAGATTGTAAAAGTAATTGATTAAACTACCTAAATTATAATTGAAAGCTTAATAAGTATTATTATACAAACCTTTCAAGTTACTATATTCATAATAAATATGCATTTATCTTAATAAAAGAAGCTATTTCTTTTAATTTGTCTATAAAAAGAGGCTTCTATGTTTATGCTAATGAAATATCATTATTTTAAAATTTAAGTTGTATAATTTGGAAGGAAATTAAATCTATAAATTTGGAAAATAGAAGATAAAAGTTTTAGGTGAAAGAAAGCATTGTGTTTAGTGCCTAAAAGCAACAAAATATTATCTTAGAGAAAAAGATTAAATCAAAAATAGCTTAATAGACAGCTATAGAAAGATATATTAAAAAGCAACCATTTAGAATAAAAATATCTATAAGTAATTACTTACTTATAATTAATAGGCATTAATAATAAAGCTATCCTAATTCTTTTAAGAAGGGTTAATCTTAATCAAGCAATTAAAGTATAATTAAAACATTTTAGTTATTTTAAAAGTAAAGGCAAGGATAAAAATAGTTTACCGCTATTTTTTATTATTATTAATATATACAACTTTAATAAAAATTATTTAAATAGTGATTACCTTTAAGATACTAAAGATAAATTAGCATAATAAAGTTAAGTGATTGATATTATAAAGATGCTAATTCGTTTTATACAAAAGAAAAACTTATTAGCAAGGAAATTATAAAAATAACTAAAATACATGAATCTATTGCTATTTATATGCTAGATCAAGAAAATATTTTAAGTTATTTAATAAACTTAATGTTAAAGTTAGAAATAAAAAATATGTAAAAAATATTAAATAAAAGGAGCAATAAGGAAAGAGATCTTAACGCCTTTTGGAATATCTCACAAAGTCAGATTAACGAATCCTAAAACTAGTTTTAGAAACAGACTGAATTGGATAACAGACTCGTAAAAGCAGAAGAGAAATTATAAACTTTTAAGAAAGAGTAGAGCGAAACTGGAGCTATACAAATGGAAATTGAAGCCTAGAAAGAGCAAAAATATTAAGGAAAATAATTCAAAATAAAAAAGAAATGTTTCTGCTGTGGAAGCGTATGACATTTTTATCGGAAGTGTTAGAAATTCTAATAGAAATAAAGAAACTATTGGATTAAAGAGCAACAAAATAAGAAAAAAGAAGAAGCAAGAACGAAAAGAATGTATTGCAACCCGGATGGTTCAATATACAAGATTAAGATAGAACCAAGGCGAGTTAAAGGAGGGAAAACCTGGAAAAATCCGAGTTCCCAATCTTGCTAAAATTGGGCGACCCGAACTCTTTTATTTAACAGCAGGGAGTATGAATTGCTGTCTTCCTGACGGGGTTGGAAATCCCTAAAACGGAAAACTTAAAATTAATATTATTATTATAAAAGGAGCAATACATAAATTTGGTTTAAAATCTGTGAATACATAGGTATTTAATAAGAGCAAAGATAAATACATCAAATAATTTAAGACAAAGTTCTAGTAAGCTATTAATCCTCTGAAAGATAATCTTAACTAGTTAAAGTTAATTTAAAAATATGATTGAAAATTAGCTATAATACAACTCATTAGCACTTGACTTTTTTCATTTGTATAGGCTCTGCAATAAAAGCAGCTTGCTCTTAGTAGCCATTTAATTGAATGCAAGATATTAACAAAGTAATCTCAAATTAATCTATTGATACAGAAGTAGTTTGAGATCAAATTTTTAAAGTTATAACGACAATAAAAGTTTGAATAATGTATAAAATAAGGCAGAAGTTATTTTTTATAAAAGGATTACTAAATAAACAATGACTAGACATTTATCTAAAATATAGATTATATGATAACAGTATTGAAAATACTACATATAATATATAAAGGGAATAAGTGCTATCATAGAAGTTTAAAATTAAATTATTTATTTTTAAAAGTAAAAGAACGAAGTTAAACTAGCCAAAAGTATATGGATTACCCACAAATGAAGAATAAGAAATAATATTTATAAATAAATGATATTAATAAAAATTGTTATTATTGTCTATACAAATCTAAAACTTTAACATTGTGCAAGTACATTGTTCTGAAAATTGAACCTCATATTTTAGAAAAGACTTATATAAAAAAGGATTTATAAACCTTTGCGAAGAATCTATACCTTAACAACGAGTTGATATTTAAAATTTGTCTTTCATAGTTTATGTTTATATAGGGATTTTTTTACAATTCAAGATCTTTTCAAACTAAAGTGCTATAGAAGATTACTAAAAATACAGGGATTAAAAATATGTTTAACACATTTCTAAAACATTAAAATTTATTATTAGTCACAGATTAACTAAACAAATACTATATAACCTTCAAATATTTTAAAGATCTTAAAATTTAGTAACTTTATCCATAATTACTAAAATTACTAAGAATTTAAAGTATAGAAAGTTTAAAATATTAATTTTGAAGTATTTCTTGCTTATCATTTTTATTAGCTTCCCTCTAATGCTTGCTCATTGTTTCATTATAATTGTAATGTTCTCATTTTTGATATTGTTCTGTATCTTTGTTGAAGTAATCTAAATAAAGATATATTTAAAAATAAAGGTTTGATTAAAATAATAATAATGAGACTTAAGTTTAGATAAAGAGAGTTAGTATTATTAAATAATAAGGAAGATAATAATTAGTAGACTATTAAACTAAAAGTATTTCTATTATTAGAATATTAATATATCTTTAATTTAATATATATCTTAATTAAATTAAACTAAACTTACTATTTTACTTTAATTACAAATCATTAATTGGGAGTAATCAAAGTTTTAATATCTTAGAAATTTTAATTAAAATCTTATTTGCATCTAAACTAACTGAGAAACTATTCGGAAAAAGAAAGTTTAAGTCATAAATCTAAAAGAAATTAATAGATATTAGAAAGTTAAAATCTTAAGAATTTAAGGATTCACTGAAACTATTGGAAGCTATTTTAATTTGAAAGGGAAAAAGAATTAATTGAGTAGAATAAGTATAAACCACTAAAAATATTCGGTAGAAGCAAAATCTAAGATGTTTAAATAAATAAAAAGTGTTATAATCATTTTGAATTTTAATTAGAGATCCAGAGGAATCATCATTAAAAAAAAATTCATTAAATAATTGAAAAATTAGCAAAAATAATTAAATTAAGATAACTTAAGACCATAAAATGAGCTACAGCCCCTAGTTCTATAAATAGAAAGATAAAAATAGAATTTAAAGAAAGATATTTAATGTAAGAAAAATATAGGAAATAAGACATAAATAAAGACAACTAAAATGAAATCAATCTAGAAAGCCAATTTTAATTTTCTCTAGTAATATCCTGTTAGCATGAACTGATAGAAAGTGACTGAAGGATTTTTAGCAATGATTTCACAAAATTATTTAAGATATCTTAAGTTTAAATTAGGATTATAAAACTTACCTTTGGATGTTGCAAAAGCTGAAGAAATGTAAAAAGATAAATGCCAGAATATAATATTTAAGTTAGTTATATTTAAATTATTGTTTTTTACAATCTTTAAAATATAAACTTTATAAATAATAGATAAAAGAAGCACTAACTAATCCATAACTACTAAATGCATTTAATTATAAGGAAATGTCTATAGCTAAAATAATAAAGTATTATAATTAAATAAAGGAAATTAATAATAAAATTAAAGCTAAAAATAATAGCATTAGTAAGCTTATATATGTAATTTAACTATGGCTAAATAACTAATATAAAGAAGCTTAGTATTTTAGAATTAACTAATAAATTAAATATTCCTTTCTTAAGTTAATCTTAATCAATAGATATCTTATATCACTATTATTACTATTTATTTTATTACCATATTATTTATTTTTACTTATTAAACCACAGTTTTATTAAAATAATTGAATGAACTTCATTGCTGAAATTTATCTTAAAATATTAAAAAGATACTTAAGATTTTAAAATAAAATATATGAAACACTATGTTTGATACACAGTTAAATAATTAAATAAAATAATTATAGATATAATCATTAATATAACAAATAATTATAAATTCTTTTACCTCAAGTATTTAAATAGTGTCTTAATTTTGGATATAAGATTGATTAATAGAATATACAAGTTAAGCCTAATTATTTATGTGGTTGACTCATAAGAAAGAACTTAAATAAAAATAAGAAATACTATAAATTTAGAATAAAAAACACAAAAATAAAACTTAAAATATTAAAACTAGATTGGTGATTATTATTTCTATAAAGCTAAGATCTTCCTTTAATTTTAAGATTCTTTTTTATTCAAATATAAAGTAATACAACTAAATAACTTTAATTATCTCTTAACTTTAATAATACTCTAAAAATTTGCTTTAGATGTAATCTAGCTTAATAACTTTTTTAATTTGAGTTAATTTTAAAATTCGAAAATCAAATAAAATGGATATTATTCAAATTACAACATAGAAACACTAATCCACAGAAAAAATAAAGACTAACAAATATTTAGAAAATAAAGAAGAGATGAAAGATTAATCTTTCTATTTAAAATAATTAAATTGATAGAGGATTCTTATTCTATAGTCCATCTGATAGTTTTGCAATTAAATATATTAGAAAGACCCAATCTAAGTAAAAAGAGCTGGAGCTAAAATAGAATTAGGAAATCAAGAGATGTTTTCAGCGTATTTGCTTCTGATTAATAAAAGATTAAATTACCTTTGATCTCCAAAAAAAAAGGAATCTCCTTAAAAGTATAATATTAATAGTAATAAAGAGTAGCAAAAGACATTAATTCTGGAACTATATTTCAGTCAAAAAATAAGAATAGGTAAAAAGGATAAGATCTGAAACTTCTAATATGAGCAGAACTAGTTCAGTGACAAAAAGATGAGTTAATCTTAGCAAACATTGAAAATGCCTAAAATTTTATCAAGCTTTGAGACATTTTTAGAAGAGTCTGAATTTTTCATAACAGTCAAAATTTCGAAAAAAACTAAGGTTACTCACAAATACTAAATTAAACTGAGTCACATTTAGTTCTTCAAAAGTAGAGTTTATGCATATCTTATAACTTAAGAATACTGTAAGTATTATTTATTTAGACGCTAGAAAAATCCCTTTTTATTATAGAACATGCCAAGCTTTTAAATCTTAAAAGTTCAAATGACTTAGTTCAATAGCAAGCTGAAAAAAATAGCAGCTATTCAATCTAAAAGGCAATTATGAGTTTTAAAGCAGATTCTAAGAGATAATTATTACTTGGCAGCTAAATTTTAAGTACCTATAAATAGATATTAGAAATTAAGCTTTTTCTTTTAACAAGCTCGACTTCAAGTGTTCTTAATTCCTCACTTTTAATTTTAGAATTTGTAAGATAATATATAGAGTCCAGCTCTAATTAATAAAGGAGTGAAAGCTTAGCAAGTACTAGAGACAGTAATGCTTGAAAGGAAAATTATAAGCTTAAGTGAAAATCATAAGTTTCTTAGTGGATTCTGAAGAATTAAAAAAGCAGATTCATGGAACTGAGTTCTAGGAAGAATAGCGATAGTTTTTAAAAAGTTAGATTGATTAGAACATTTACCGACTGAAAATAGTCCTTATATAATATGAAGAAGACCCTATAGTTTCCTAAATAAACTTTAGAAGCATCTGGATTATTTATTTAGCATAAAAAATTAACTTCTCCTGAATAATATTGAGTAATCAGTAGCTCTAATTGAGCGCCCAAAAATTAAAGTAAACTGAATTGGAACTTTTAGCATTCAAACTTAAATGAACGTTAAGTTCATGCAATTCTTAGAAGCTTTGATTTCAGAATATTGAGAAATAAAATTAAGAAAAATTCTAGAAAACAACTTTAAATAACTTAGTTGGGTTTGTGAGTTAATCTGATAAAAGATATCTGAAACTATATTCGAAAAAGACATAAATGGCTACAAAATTCCACTTAAAGAAAAATTCACAGTTCCTAATATATATTGCTAAAAAATCTAAATCAAATATAGGTTACTATAAGAATATTTTGGCTAGGTGGAAGCGTGCCAACTATTACAAATTAATAAAGATTGTAGAAAATTTTGCTAAATTTAAGCAAAAAATAATAATAAACTGTTTCAGCGGTTTTTAAATGCCTGCAACTAAAAGAAAGACTAAATTGTTAGGAATTAAAAAAATTAGACACTAACTTTTTAAAATATTTGAAGGATTCAAGAATATTAGAAATAAATAAATATAATAAACAAGAGTAAAAAACAAATCACATGAAATAATAAGATTTTTTAATTATTAGTGCCTAGTTACTTATGAGAACTCAGAGATATTTTTGAAAAATTTCTTCAAAAAAATAAGGAGATATAGTCATTTAATTAAATAGACCTTAAAAAATATCTTGATTTAATTTAAATCATAACTTAAATTAATCAAGGGGTGAAAAATATAAAATTAAGTTTATCATTTTAATTGAATAAAGCAAAAGCTTAAAAGATATAATAATCATGCCAAAAATTCTTAAATAAAATCTTTAGAGTTGCTTGAGAACATATTTTGGCTTTAAAACTTTAGGACTAATTTCTTTTACTAACATCACGAGAATATCAAATTATTATAAGATAGTTAATTTGATAGTCTTAATACCTTTAGGTTATTTCAATTTAGATGATAGTATATTGATTTTTTAGGCTAGCAATTGAAGAACTTAGAGAAGTAATATTTTGTTTAAAGATGATATCAATTTATAAAAACAGCTCTATTATTACTTGGTAAGCAAACATTGATAATGAATATCTATAAATAATGATCATAAATCTACAAGCTGTAAATGTTAATAAGATAAGAGTTAATTTAATTATATATAATAGAAGCTATTAAGTTAATAAATGCTACTATATGAAAGATAACTTTCCAAGGCTTTTTAAATAAGTAGATTATTATTAAACATATACAAGTTGAATATTAATAATACTAAGATAAATTAAAGATCTCTTCATTGAAAATAGGTTTTAATATACTAAAGTGTCTATTTTATAAATACAATACTTTTTAATTATTTAAGAGTATAATAAAGAAATTAATTATGTAAGCCAGTCCTAGATATATAAAGCGTCGCTTAGATTTTTTTATTTAAAGTGATTTACTTATTTTATTATGTATTAATGACAGTTAAATGATAACGAATTATTTTATTGTAAGAATGAAATCTAACTATAGGACAAGTTAAAATACTTAACTAGGTGAAGAGTTAATATCGAAGATATAAAAGTTAGAAAAATTACTTAGTAATATAATTCAATAATAAGACAAATACTATTAAATTTAAATCAAATGTTAAAGAATCTTCACAGTTAAGTAGTAACGACATAAGATACTTTTGATACGAATTTAGTTGAAGAAAGTCACTTCAAATCCTCTAAACTTATTTTATTATAGTGTCTTTTCATGTTTAACCATTTTAGTTGGAGAATATCTTTAATCGATTTTATAAAATGAATAAGAAAAATAAAGAAAGTTTACTCTTTAGGTCGTCTCTAATTTAATATTTAACTTTTTTCGTTTATCTGAAGAAATTTCAATGCTAAATTTATTTAGCTACTTTGTAGAATACAAATAGCCATTTCTTGAAGTGCTTCTGTTTCTTTAAGAGTATTTTATTTACTTCAGCAAGTCTCTAATCATCTCCCCGCTTCCTTGTACTTTATCATTTTCACAGCACAAAAGATAGTTTGGAAAATCTTATTATTAGGCAAGCCATCTTCTTTTTCTTCTAGACATTTAAAATACTCTTTACACTATACTTAGCTGCTACGATAAATTTCACTTTCTTAAGTATCCCATAAGCAAGACCTCGTTCAAATTTATTAATAGCCTAGTTTAAAATAGGCTGTAATGTTTTAAATTACTAATTAGTCACTAAAGATCTCAATAGTATCTGAATCTAGTTGCATGTCGTATTAAGAGAAATCTATTGGAATTGACTATAACCTTTTATATATTTTTCTTCCTAAAAGAATCTGATTTAATTGAGTCTAAAATAATTACTCAAGGGGTGAAAGCTTTATGCTTGCTATTAAAGATTGCCAAGATTAGCTTTTACAGTTATCCTGACTTCATAAAGAGTAATTACGGATTCTCTTATTCTGATGGCATTCTTTTAGTAAATCTCTTTTTCTTGCTTATGATTAGTTAGTTCCTACTAAGGATAAGTTGAAGATACTTGTAGAGGATTACTTTAAATGTTCTTTCTAAGAAAATTTGTTTTTTCCTAATTCTTCAATTGTTTTGCTATTGTAAGACTTTGACTTATTAAGGTCTTATTTTGAATTACTGTGATTTGCTACTTGTTACCTTAAGGAGAGAATGCATTAGGTTAAATTCTTTAGTAGTACGATCAAAAAATGTTATTGTAATCCTAAAATAATCTATTTATTTCCCTGAAAATTTTCTTTCTATTTGCAAAATAAATTTTGAGGAAAATTAGCTCTTCTTCTAAGGATTTTATCCAATAATTTGTACTTGAAATATTTGTATGATTAGCTGGTATATCATCACTCCTCTTTTACAGTTAGAAAAAAATAATTTTCGGAGTCTTGTTAATCATATATCTCTATTATTTTCAGCTTCATTAATCAGCTCTTAAAAGAATTTGAGCCCTCATTTGATTCAATATTCAGTTTAGTATCAATGCAGCGTATTATTGATATATAGTTCAGAGTTCTCCTCATAATTTCTGCGTTTTGCTTTTTAGAATTTATTCTTTTCTCTAAATTCATCGTTAATTAGTATCGCATTTTTCTAGCAATTAAAAGGTTTTATTTGCATTTATTAAGCGTTCTAAATATTTTTAATATTTTTTAACTTATAAAGGCTACTCAGAGGTTCTTGTCGAAGCAAAAATCCTATAAGTGGAATTCCATTTTAAGAAGATCTTTTAAGAAGTGTACTTTATTGAAATGATGTAAAGAATTTAGTCCTAGATAATTTGTATAAACCTTTATTTTTTACGTTTTAAGATGTTAATTTATTTGCTCAGCTTGTGTATTTCATCCTTTCTATTCTATGAGTACTGATTTATCTTTTCCTCAGTTCCAGAGTCTTAAAAAGATCTTCTAAACTTTTACTCAATTTTTTAAACTTTTAAGATGATAATGTTAGTTTTGGATTAATATAAAGTTAATTCTAAATTGACTAATTTTGCAAATGTGTTCTATTAAAAATACATAATTTCTTTTCCTATTTTTCCTAATGTAGTAGTTATTTAAGAAGCTATATTCCTTAGAAAATGATTATAACGTCAAATTAGCTTATTTTATTTTAAGGTCTCATATCAATCATCTGAAAAAATAAACTTTATAAAGACAATCTGATTTTTGAAAAAATGAATCGATAAACTTTTTAAAGTGTAGGATTTATAAAGTTCAGTGAATATTATTTAATGCTACACTTTCTTATCTTATTATAAGTGAATTTAGATTGAATGTTAATAAGTATAAAAATTAGTATTTAAAGGGATAATATCCTTCTAAATAAAAATGTCATACTTTAAAGTAATAAAGTGTCTAGTGCTTATCATTTTTGAGATCTCTCTATTAAGTTTTAAAATGACCGAGTTCTTTAACAAGAATAAATATTTAATCTGTTTATTTAATCACTTTTTATTCCTCGGTAATGAATATTTAGTAATTTCCTCACTCATGTATTTAAGCATCATCTTACATTAATAAAGTAGTGGTAAAAAAGGAAGCAGCTTATCAAATATGGACTGTTCTATCAAGAAAATTATAATTTACTAATTTGAATTAGAAATAATTGTATGCTTTATAAAGACATTAGGTGGATTACTATGTTTTAGTAATTAGTCTGTATTTCTTTAGAAGCTCCATTTAAATTATTACACATTATATTTAAGATCACTTTAGCATAGTCTTATTTTCTGTATCCGAAATAAATACTTACTTTAAGTTCAAGGAATATTCATACTAGAATTTATTATCCTTATAACGTAATGATTGATCTAAGGAATTGAAACGTTTCTTTTATCTTCTTTATAATTACCTCATTATATGAAGATAGTTTTTACCTAAAACTAGGCAAATTTCTTTCTCAAGCTATCATTAAGACATTCTATCACTATGATATACAGTCTAGAGTTATCTTAGTAGGTAATCTCTCTATACTACGAATAGGTATAAATTTTAATGATATAAGTTGAACTAAGAAGCACAAATAGAAATCTTAATTTTAGAAAGAAAGGTAAATAAGCAAAATAATAGCTTCATAATAGTAAGCTTACAATAATTAAACTATCTATACCTTTTAATATTTTTAATAGATGTCATTTTGAAGTCTTAGAGATTTATAATGTATTGGTAAGATTCTAGATGATAATGAGAGCAGTATAATAAAGATGTGTTAATCTTAAGTTTATGATAGATTGTAATTTGGAATATAGTAGTATATAATAATGTAATAAGAAGGGTGTATGTATAAAGATATTAAGGAATGAAGTAATAATATAATTAGTTAGGTACTGTGTTTAGTTATAGGTAGTATTATATATCTATATATGCTAAATCTATTTAAAATTCTTAACTCAATGTGTTCAAATTATTTACTATGTAGCTACTTTTTTAATTTATTAATTTAATGACTATTAGTGAAGGTATTAAGCAAAACGCTACTAAAAATTAAAGCTAATTTTTAATTAAGTTTTAGCTAAATAAAATTGAAATATCAACTTAAGCCTAAGAAAAAATCTTTATATAAATATGCCAAATACTTGGTAAATGCTTAGAAGCGCAAGAGAAGTGAAGATTATATCATTAGAATTAATAGATTTCTAGACTCTAAAAAACTTTGGACAAGAGTTATCTGGGATTTTTTCTTCTGAAATAAAAAAGTGATATGTCATGCTACAGAATAGAAACGGAAATAGCAATAGAATTAATAAACAAGTATCTTCATTTTAAGTTTCTCAAGCCTTTGATTAACTGTTGCTTTGTTTCTCTTATTCAAAATAAAATGGAAAATTATTTTCTTATAAAAGGATTCTTTACAATAAGGATTTTGGATAAAGAAAGATTCTAATTAATTTTAAAATAGTCTAAACATATAATAGTAAGTTTAGGTAAGCTAAAATGGTTTCTAATTAATGTAGAAGTTTGGTAACTAAAAAGGAATAATCTCAGCTTACGCTAGAAGTTTCTAAATTTTTACTTAAAGATGAAGTTTAGAGAAAATCTAGTCTTTCTGTAACGAATATGCTATAAAGTGATCAAAGATATTCTTGCTAATTACTACTTTAAATTGGAAATATTTAAGCTCTAAAAGAAATTTGAATTTACTCAATCTAATAATAAAAATCTAATATATGATCAACTGCTAGCTCTTTTAGGTACTTTGATAGAAGTTCCAAATATTTTAAAATACTAAGAAGCGTTAAGAGCTTTATTATTTTAGCTTAGATTTATTACTAAGAATATGCAAGAATCAAAAATGTCTCAACCGGCCAAGGGAACGAACTTAGCATGATCAAAAGGGAAAGAAGACTCTGTTGAGTTTGATTTTTGTCTGGCAAGTAAGCAGAAGTAGAAGACATAGAAAGAGGTCGCTGTCTTGAAACAAAACTGTTCTAAATGTCGCTTTGCTTATCCTGTCGTGAAGTAAGTTTCTAGCAATGCAACTGGGTAGAGGAAACCGTCTTGAAAAATTCAGTGATTAGTGAATTCACCAAATAATAGAAAGTATTTTAGCTTCATAACAAAAAGAGAAGAAATATTCCATTTAACAAAACTAGATGCATTAGAAGTTAAAATATTACCAGTAAACTTGTTCATTCAGCTCTACATTTTATAATAAGACTTCTGCCTGCTGATTTATAAAATTAGCTAGATTTGATCGACTATTATCTGTCATTAAGTATGTAGAACAATTTTATAAACAAAGAGAAATTTTGACATTAACACTACTGAATTATCTTTTTCTTTTAAAAATCCTAGCTGGAATAAAGATTAAAAAGCTTAGATAAAGAGTCATATAAAGTAAGAAAGCTTTTAGGTAAAATAGCAGTAACATACAGTTTTAATAGTAGAGAGTTCTTAAAGGAAATACTAATATAGGCTTAAATTTTGGATTATCGTAATCATTGTTGAAAAATTCAGCTAAAATAATTTTAGCTATTCTAAGAAACACACTAAGATTGTCAAAAAAGCCTAATGTATTCAAAACTCAGCCTATAAGTATACTTTATAATTTTACTAATGATTAGTTTGCAAAAGATTGATTTCCTATTATTAGGAAATGAAAAGCCAGAAAGAATACTGAAAATTCTAGCAGTTTATCAGATAAATGTAGCCAATAAACGCTTATTAAAGCTTTAAGATTTTCCAAATTTCTTGATTTCTATTTTATTAGCTCTAGTCTTGAAGTAAAATTTCTAATTTCTAAATGGTTAGCTCTCCAGTTATTTTCTTAGACCAACCTGAAATCTTCTAGTAAGTAAAGCAAAAGCATTTTTGATAAATATTTCCTTGTAGTTTACCTCTTTTTAACTAGTTCTTATATATAAATTATGTAGCAAGAGTCTGCTATATGCTAAATCTTAATGATGAATGCTTGCTATACAATAAAGTTAATCATAGAGTTGAATCTTTTCATATGCTTATGATATTTCTTTTACAATTAGCATAAAATAAGGTTGTTTTTATAATTTGAAAATAGATTAAAAAGGTAGTAATAATAGTAGGTAGAAGTGGAAATTTGAGTGTTAAGGTTAGTTTGAGTAAGGTTAAATGATTGAAATAAGGAATAAATATGTATAATAAATAGAGACTAGTAAATGATGAACTGTAATGTTGTTATAAGTATAATTAAGAAGCATTATTAATAAGCCATATAGATTTAGTTTTGAAGATAATTTGAATAATTGGTATAGTTGATATAGCTGGAAGTTATGGAATAATTAGAGAATAAATAAAATTGGATAGATTTAAGTATATAAACTAGAATATTAAAGATATGTTGATATAATAATAATAAATTGATTAGCGCTGTTGATTTAATAACTAGTTATATGGCTTTTATATAATATGATTGTTAGATATAAAAGAGTTAATAATATTATGTAGAGGATCTATATAATTAGTAAAACTTTAATAAGTTTTATCTAAAATTAATACTAAGCAAACTATAAGATTATTTAAAATTAATTAATAGCAATAACTTACATTCAAAATAGTATTGTATAAAGAAAATATTTACTAACCTTTTAAGAAAATATCAATATCACAATATTATTAGAGAAAGATAAGAGTCAAAGTCTTAGTCAAATAGATGCAAATTTACTAGTATTATTGTGAGAATACTAGAATCTTAAATAGAATGTAATAAAATGGACTTATAATTTTTAGGTTGTAATTTCTAGTTGGGTTTATAAATCCACAAAGATAATTGCATATTACCTATTATAACTTTTATATCCATCGACTATTTTATTATTTTCGCCCTTAATAATTATTAATTCTTTTCTATTAAGCATGCTTTGTAATATCTTGGAAACAAATAAAAGTTTATCTAGATTTGTTTGAAGTAAATTAAGGATGATTCTAAAGAATTTAACACTTATATTAATAAATCTTAATCTTAGAAATTTGAGGAGAAGTTAAGAAGTAATAAAGCTATAATGAAGGATTAATATTAACAAGAAAGAAGTTACTTAAGTTAAAAATTATCTTCTATTAGCATGTTATTTAAATTAAATATTACCTTAAACAAAAATCAAAAGATCAAGGGGAAATAGTTAAACAGCTAATATCATTAACAACTATTTTATTATTCATTATCTTTAATCAATACAAACCTACTATATTGTAGTGCTTTCTAAAATTCCCCTTAAATAAAATAGCAGTAGACTTTAAGATTAATTCATCATTTATTTGTATCTTATAAGCAGATTAATATTTAATTCTTATTAACAGTTTATAAGCTATACAAGATAGGATATTATTCAATAGATAGATATTCTAATTTATTACCATAAATAAGCCTAAATATACCTTTATCATAATACACCTCTTTATTTATTCTTTAATCTTAATCAATTTTCATTAATTCCAAAAGAATAATACTCTCCTATCTACTCTTCACCTAATTCAACTGCTTTTGCTAACATTTATTGTTCCCTATTTCTAAAATTTCTTATATCCATTTAGCTTCTATTTTTAAGTATAAAGTAGAACGGAATTTAAGACTAATAAACTATAACCATTTTTAGTGAATCATTCTTTCTTTTGCATTATAGTCTATTAATTTTAGTAACTAATTCACATCTTTTTTGCTTACAAATGTTCAAATTATTCGCTTTAGCATCATTGATTTTTTAATCTTAGCTTGACGATTATTTTCTGATTTTAGGATTATTTTTTAGAACTAAATTAAATAATACTTTTTTACTTTTTTATTAGTCTATGATATAGAATTTAAATACAAACTTAAGAAAAGCTATTTCTAGTTAAAGCTATAAAGATACTAATATCTATAAATCTAATTAATGAACTGCTTAAATAGAGTATAAAAAGGGTATGTTTGTATTAGGAAGATAATAGATAAATTTAAAAGAATGACTGTAGTATTTTAGTAGTTAGTTATTATTATAGTTATTTCTTTTAAGGTATATTTGATAAGTAGCTTTATAATATCTTAAGTTAATTTATCTTACTAACTAGAAATTATCTTACAAATATACCAATTATATCTTTAATATTAGACTGGAATTATTTAAATACCAAGATAAAGCTACTAATATCAAATAAATCTTAGATTTATATGAATAACTTTAATTAAATCAGTAAGTAAAATAGTTATAGACTTCTATGTTTAGAATCTAATTTAGTATATACATTAATAAGCAATCTTAGTCATAGTTAGAAGTAATTAACTAAATATTAACTTTATTTTTATTATCACAAATCATTAATAGAAATACTTTAAATCTACCAATTAACTAATATTTAACTAATCAAATTACCAAATGTAATCCATCTATTATAACTCAATCAGTCTATAATTTAAAATTATGTAATACTTTAGCTTAAATAATAAGCAAAGATAGAATTATTCATTTATCATTAATAGCTAATCAAGATTTTATTCTTTGTTTTGATATACTCGTATTAATTTATCCAGAAATTGATTCTAAATGTTAGCAAAAGCCAAAAATTCCTTTCAATGACTCTTTTGAGAAATTCTCAAGCAACTTTAAAAATTGTTTTTTAGAATTTTGTATGATTACTATTTCTTTTATAAACTTTTGCTTTATCCAATCAAAATGATAAGCTAATTTTGCCGTTTTCAGCCCTTGATTTAATTTAAGCTAGGTTGAAATAATCAAAATATTTGATAAGATCTATTTGATTAAATACTACGCTTCGTTAATTTCTTGAAAAATTTTTCTAAAGTATTCTTGAGTTCCCTATAAAAAACGAAGCGCCAGGATAATTGATTTTATTATTTCGTAGGATTTATTTTTTACGCTTTTGATTGGATTTAATGACTACTAATCTTCTTGAGTTCTTCAAATATTTTATAAAGTTAGCGGCTAATTTTTTTCCACTCCTAGTAATTAAGTCTCTATTTTAGTTGCAGTCATTTAAAAATCTCTCAATTTGTCGTTTCTAAATTTTTTGATAATTAGTTTTTTTCTGCAGCCTTTATTAAATTTGTCCTAATTGTCATCATTTATAATGCTATAATATTCTTATAGTAAACTGAGCACTTGCTTAGATTTTCTAGCAGGATATGCTAGAAACCATACACTTTCCTCTTAGTGAAATTTTTTGTTATTTATGTCATTTTTGAGTAAAACTTCAGATATCTTTTAATATATAAGCTCTCAAGCCCTACTAAATTATTTAGAGTAATCAATTGCTTTCTTTTTTTGTACTTTTATTTCTAAGGAATGTCAATCAAAATTTCTTAGAATTAACTTGCATAAAATTAGCGTACGTTTGAGTTTGAATGTTAAAAGCTCCAATTTAGTTTAATTTAATCTTCGGGTGCTTTTTTAAAGCTACTGACTATTCCATATTTTTACAAGTGAAGTTTTATTTTTTATACTAAATACATAATCCTGATTTTTCTAAAGCTTATCAAAGAAACAACAGAGTTTTCTTCTTCTTATTTATAAAGGGAATATTTACATTCGGCAAATGTTCTAAAGTAATTACAACCTATCAATTCTATCCCTCGCACTCAGATTCAAGAATCTGCTTTTCTTAATTCTCTAGAATTTACAAAGAAACTTACAAGTTTCACTTGCGCTTACAATTTTTCCTGTCAAGCTTTAATATCTCTATCTTTGCTAGGCTTTCTCTACTTTATTAATTAGATCTGTACTTTATAAATTATCTTTAAAATTCCAAAACTACTTGTGAGGAATTAAGAACACTTGAAGTCTAGTTTGTTAAAAAAAAAATGCTTTTCTAATATCTCTTTAAATTTATTTAAATTTTGCTTCTAAGCTATAAATTATCTCTTAGAATCCGTTTTCAGCTATTAATTGCTTTTTAGATTTTATAACTGCTATTTTTTCAGCTTTTATAAAACTAAGCCTCTTTAACTTTTAAGATCATAAAGCTTGGCAAGTTCAAGAAGCATCTAAATAAATAATACTTACAGTATTCTTTATTTGCTATAAGATATGCATAAACTCTACTTTTTATGAACTTAATGAGATTCAGTTTAATTTAGTATCAACAGGAAGTTTTAGTGGTTTTCAGAATTTTAATTGCTATGGAAAATCCAGACTCTTCTAAAATGTCTCAAAGTTTGACAAAACCTTTGACTCTTTCAATGATTGCTAAGATTAACTCATCTTAAAGTCATTAACTTAATTCTACTCCTATTAAAATTTTCAGGCCTTATCACCTTTTGCCTTTAAGTATTTTTTGATCGAAAGATAGTTCCAATCTATTTGCTTTCCTAATCTTTAATACTATAAATAATATACTTTTAAGGAGATGCCTTTTTTTCTTGGAGATCAAAGCTAACTTAATCTTTGATCAATTAGAAAAAAATACACTGAAGAAGTCTCTAGATTTCCTAATTCTATTTTAGCTTTTGCTCTTTAACTTAGATTAAACTTTCCTAGTATTTTTTTAGTGTAAAAGTATCAGATAGGCTATAGAATAAGAATCTTCTATCAATTTAGTTATTTTAAATAGAAAGATCAATCTTTCATCTCTTCTTTATTTTCTAATTGGTTGCTAATCTTTATTTTTTGATATAGATTAGTATTTATATGTTGTAGTTTGAATATTATCCATTTTATTTGATTTTCAAATTTTCAAATTAACTAGAATTAAAAAAGTTATCAAGCTAGATTACATCTAAAACAAATTTTTAGAGTAGAATTAAAGTTAAGAGATAATTAAAGTTATTTAGATATATCAATATATTTGAATAAAAAAGATTCTTAAAATTAAAGGAAGATCTTAGTTCTATATAAATAATAATTACCAATCTAGTTTTAATATTCTAAGTTTTATTTTTATGTTTTTATTTTAAATTTATAAGTATTTCTTATTTTTATTTTAATTCTTTCTTATGAGTCAACCATATAAATAATTAAGGTTTAATTTTAGATTCTATTAATCAATCTTATATCCAAAATTAAGACAGTATTTAAATATTATAGGTAATAAATTTATAATAGTTTGTTATATTAGTGATTATATCTATAATTATTTTATTTAATTATTTAACTGTGAATCAAGCACAGTATTTCATATATTTTATTTTAAAATCTTTAGTATCTTTCTAATATTTTAAGATAACTTTCAGCTAATGTAGTTCATTCAATTATTTTAATGAAATGTGCTTTAATAAGTAAAAATAAATAATATACTATTAAAATCAATAGTAATTATAGTAATATAAGATATCTATTTATTAAGATTAACTTAAGAAAGGAATATTTCATTTATTACTTCATTTTTAAATACTAAGCTTCTTAGCATTAGTTATTTAGCCTTAGTTAAATTACGTAAATAAGCTTACTAATGCTATTATTTTTAACTTTAATTTTATTATTAATTTTCTTTATTTAATTATAATACTTTATTATTTTAGCTATAGACATTTACTTATAATTAAATGTATTTAGTAGTTATAAATTAGTTAGTGCTTCTTTTATCTATTATTTATAAAGTTTATATTTTTAAGATTGTAAAGAACAATAATTTAAATATAGTTAAAATTTATATTCTAGCTTTAATCTTTTTTAAATTTCTTCAGTTTTTTGTAAATATCCAAATAATATTTTATAATCCTACTTTAAACTTAAGATATCTTAAATAATTTTGTGAAATAGTTGCTAAAAAACCCTCAGTCACTTTCTATCTATACATACTTGCAAAATTTTATTTGATAAAATTAAAATTTTGTTTTCTTTATTTGATTTCATTTTAGTTGTCTTTATCTATGTCTTATTTCCTATATTTTTCTTATTCTTCATTAAATATCTTTCTTTAAATTCTATTTTTCTCTTTCCATTTATAGAATTGCAAGCTGTAGCTCATTCTTATGGTCTTTAATTGTTTTTCTATATATAATTTTTTGTCATTTTTGTAATTATAAAATGAGGCGATCCTTTTTTTTTGAAGATTTTTCTGAATCTCTAAACGAAATTTAATCTGATTATAATACTTTCTTCTTTTTATTTTATATTTCTTAAATTTTGCTTTATCTAATATTTTATAGTGCTATATACTTATTTTGCCCAATTAATCTTTTTTCTCTTTCAAATAAAAATAGTTTCTAATAGCTTTCAGTAAATTCTTAAAGTCTTAAGATTTTAATTTTGCAATATCTATTAATTTCTTTTAGATTTATGACTTAAACTTTTTGATTATTAAAATATCATAATCATTCTTATTTAATAAGCTAAGTCGCCAATTCTAATTTTGGAATAGTTTCTCAGTTAGTTTAGACGCAGATAAGAATTTAATTAAAATTTCTAAGGCATTTAAATTTTGATTGCTCCCAGTTAAGTCTTTTATTCTTTAATTAAAGTGAAATAGGAAGTTTACTTTTATTAATTTAAGATATATATTAAATTAAAGATATATTAATATATTATTGATAGAAATACTTTTAGTTTAATAGTATACTAATTATTATTTTCCTTATTCTTTAAATTATACTAACTCTATTTATCTAAACTTTAGACTCATTATTATTATTTTAACAAACTTTTTATTTTAAATAAAATGATATTATTATTTTGATCTAATGTTTAAAACTAGAGTATTCAAATTTAAATAATGTTTTAAAGATAATCAAGCAAGCTAATGATCTTATTCTAAATAATTCAATAAATTAAAAATTATTAGATAAATCAAATTACTTTGAGGCTTAAAACATTTTCTTATTTATGTTGTGTTCCTAAACTATTCCTTTTTCCCCTTCTACTCCCTTTTAGTTATTTTTAATTTTTGAGTTCTTGATGTTCCGGCCTATTGAGGTTTAATTTCTATAAAATCCTTGAATTTAATTTAAAACTTTCAGCTAATCTCTTTATTTACTTCGATGCTTTTGAACATTTTCTTTAGAATCTACTATTCTGTTTAAAAATTGTCTCTTTATAATAAATCCAGGAATTTTTAAGGATCGATACCTTAGCATGATACCATATAAAGTATCTTCAGTGGAGCTTGAATATCACATCTTTAAGTTGTATTTCAATTAGGTTATAACCGCAATATTATGGGTATTAAAGTGTTCTTATCTTAATCTTCACTTGTTACTTCTAATGTTTATATCATTCTAATAAGAACTAAATCTATTTTTTCAATCTTACATACTAACAGTCACAACTTGCTTTTTAATATAGTATCATAAAAAATAGAAGACTTAACTGATTCTATATCTCTCTTATATCAACATTTAATCTCTACAGCTAATAAGATCGTTTAGTATGTTTTATTAAGAAGATAACTATTTACCTTGCTTTAGTAAGTTAAGGTTAAGCTCGTCCTTTTTTTTTCTTTTTTAACAAATTTAAAAAATGCAAGTGTATATTAATTAAAACAGAGCTTAGGAAAAGAGTTCATAAATAACCTTTATTACAGTGAAATCTTATCTTATTGAAAATTTAATGGAGTGGTTTAAGTTGCTAAGAAAGCATAAAAAAAATATTTGAAGACATTATCTTCAAAAAGATTTAATCTGAATATTTACATATACAACTAAACATTCCTATAGAAATATCATATTAAAGCTACCTGTAATACCATGAGTGGTCACACATATTCTGTATCATCTGTGGCTATATCCAGTGATTCAGAGTTCTTCGTATCGGGAAGTTATGATTATACGGTGAGACTATGGAACGTCATGACAGGTACCTGTAAGACCATGAGTGGTCACACTAGTTATGTATCATCTGTGGCTATATCCAGTGATTCAGAGTTCTTCGTATCGGGAAGTGCAGATTAGACGGTGAGACTATGTGACGTCAAGACAGGTACCTGTAAGACCATGAGTGGTCACACTAGTTATGTATCATCTGTGGCTATATCCAGTGATTCAGAGTTCATCGTATCGGGAAGTTATGATTATACGGTGAGACTATGGGACGTCAAGACAGGTACCTGTAAGACCATGAGTGGTCAGAATAGTTCTGTATATGCTGTGGCTATATCCAGTGATTCAGAGTTCATCGTATCGGGAAGTTATGATAATACGGTGAGACTATGGGACGTCAAGACAGGTACCTGTAAGACCATGAGTGGTCACAGACATTATGTATCATCTGTGGCTATATCCAGTGATTCAGAGTTCATCGTATCGGGAAGTAGAGATTATACGGTGAGACTATGGGACGTCAAGACAAGTACCTGTAAGACCATGAGTGGTCACACTAGTTCTGTATGATCTGTGGCTATATCCAGTGATTCAGAGTTCATCGTATCGGGAAGTGCAGATTAGACGGTGAGACTATGGGACGTCAAGACAGGTATCTGTAAGACCATGAGTGGTCACACAAATTAGGTATATGCTGTGGCTATATCCAGTGATTCAGAGTTCATCGTATCGGGAAGTGCAGATTAGACGGTGAGACTATGGGACGTCAAGACAGGTACCTGTAAGACCATGAGTGGTCACAGACATTATGTATCATCTGTGGCTACTTCTAGTGATTCAGAGTTCATCGTATCGGGAAGTAGAGATTATACGGTGAGACTATGGGACGCCAAGAAAGGTACCTGTAAGACCATGAGTGGTCACACATATTCTGTATCATCTGTGGCTATATCCAGTGATTCAGAGTTCATCGTATCGGGAAGTGCAGATAATACGGTGAGACTATGGGACGTCAAGACAGGTACCTGTAAGACCATGAGTGGTCACACTAGTTATGTATCTGCTGTGGCTACTTCTAGTGATTCAGAGTTCATCGTATCGGGAAGTGCAGATAAGACGGTGAGACTATGGGACGTCAAGACAGGTACCTGTAAGACCATGAGTGGTCACACTAGTTCTGTATGATCTGTGGCTATATCCAGTGATTCAGAGTTCATCGTATCGGGAAGTTATGATTATACGGTGAGACTATGGGACGTCAAGACAGGTACCTGTAAGACCATGAGTGGTCACACAGATTGAGTATTATCTGTGGCTATATCCAGTGATTCAGAGTTCATCGTATCGGGAAGTTATGATAAGACGGTGAGACTATGGGACGTCAAGACAGGTACCTGTAAGACCATGAGTGGTCACAGACATTATGTATCATCTGTGGCTATATCCAGTGATTCAGAGTTCATCGTATCGGGAAGTTATGATGAGACGGTGAGACTATGGAACGTCAAGACAGGTACCTGTAAGACCATGAGTGGTCACACTAGTTCTGTATGATCTGTGGCTATATCCAGTGATTCAGAGTTCATCGTATCGGGAAGTGCAGATTAGACGGTGAGACTATGGGACGTCAAGACAGGTACCTGTAAGACCATGAGTGGTCACACTAGTTCTGTATATGCTGTGGCTATATCCAGTGATTCAGAGTTCATCGTATCGGGAAGTGCAGATTATACGGTGAGAATATGGAACTTCAAGAAAGGTACCTGTAAGACCATGAGTGGTCACAGACATTATGTATCATCTGTGGCTACTTCTAGTGATTCAAAGTTCATCGTATCGGGAAGTCATGATTATACGGTGAGACTATGGGACGTCAAGAAAGGTACCTGTAAGACCATGAGTGGTCACACATATTCTGTATCATCTGTGGCTATATCCAGTGATTCAGAGTTCATCGTATCGGGAAGTGCAGATAATACGGTGAGACTATGGGACGTCAAGACAGGTACCTGTAAGACCATGAGTGGTCAGACTAGTTCTGTATCATCTGTGGCTATATCCAGTGATTCAGAGTTCATCGTATCGGGAAGTGCAGATAATACGGTGAGACTATGGGACGTCAAGACAGGTACCTGTAAGACCATGAGTGGTCACAGACATTATGTATCATCTGTGGCTATATCCAGTGATTCAGAGTTCATCGTATCGGGAAGTGCAGATAATACGGTGAGACTATGGGACGTCAAGACAAGTACCTGTAAGACCATGAGTGGTCACAGACATTATGTATCATCTGTGGCTACTTCTAGTGATTCAGAGTTCATCGTATCGGGAAGTTATGATAATACGGTGAGACTATGGGACGTCAAGACAGGTACCTGTAAGACCATGAGTGGTCACAGACATTATGTATCATCTGTGGCTATATCCAGTGATTCAGAGTTCATCGTATCGGGAAGTGCAGATTAGACGGTGAGACTATGGAACGTCAAGACAGGTACCTGTAAGACCATGAGTGGTCACACTAGTTATGTATTATCTGTGGCTATATCCAGTGATTCAGAGTTCATCGTATCGGGAAGTGCAGATTAGACGGTGAGACTATGGGACGTCAAGACAGGCACCTGTAAGACCATGAGTGGTCACAGACATTATGTATCATCTGTGGCTACTTCTAGTGATTCAGAGTTCATCGTATCGGGAAGTAGAGATTATACGGTGAGACTATGGGACGTCAAGACAAGTACCTGTAAGACAATGAGTGGTCACACTAGTTCTGTATGATCTGTGGCTATATCCAGTGATTCAGAGTTCATCGTATCGGGAAGTGCAGATAATACGGTGAGACTATGGGACGTCAAGAAAGGTACCTGTAAGACCATGAGTGGTCACACTTATTCTGTATGATCTGTGGCTATATCCAGTGATTCAGAGTTCATCGTATCGGGAAGTGCAGATTATACGGTGAGACTATGGGACGTCAAGACAGGTACCTGTAAGACCATGAGTGGTCACACAAATTAGGTATATGCTGTGGCTATATCCAGTGATTCAGAGTTCATCGTATCGGGAAGTGCAGATAATACGGTGAGACTATGGGACGTCAAGACAGGCACCTGTAAGACCATGAGTGGTCACAGACATTATGTATCATCTGTGGCTACTTCTAGTGATTCAGAGTTCATCGTATCGGGAAGTCATGATTATACGGTGAGACTATGGGACGTCAAGAAAGGTACCTGTAAGACCATGAGTGGTCACACATATTCTGTATCATCTGTGGCTATATCCAGTGATTCAGAGTTCATCGTATCGGGAAGTGCAGATAATACGGTGAGACTATGGGACGTCAAGACAGGTACCTGTAAGACCATGAGTGGTCAGACTAGTTCTGTATCATCTGTGGCTATATCCAGTGATTCAGAGTTCATCGTATCGGGAAGTGCAGATAATACGGTGAGACTATGGGACGTCAAGACAGGTACCTGTAAGACCATGAGTGGTCACAGACATTATGTATCATCTGTGGCTATATCCAGTGATTCAGAGTTCATCGTATCGGGAAGTGCAGATTAGACGGTGAGACTATGGGACGTCAAGACAGGTACCTGTAAGACCATGAGTGGTCACACTAGTCATGTATGATCTGTGGCTATATCCAGTGATTCAGAGTTCATCGTATCGGGAAGTGCAGATAATACGGTGAGACTATGGGACGTCAAGACAGGCACCTGTAAGACCATGAGTGGTCACAGACATTATGTATCATCTGTGGCTATATCCAGTGATTCAGAGTTCATCGTATCGGGAAGTTATGATGAGACGGTGAGACTATGGAACGTCAAGACAGGTACCTGTAAGACCATGAGTGGTCACACTAGTTCTGTATATGCTGTGGCTATATCCAGTGATTCAGAGTTCATCGTATCGGGAAGTTATGATTATACGGTGAGAATATGGAACTTCAAGAAAGGTACCTGTAAGACCATGAGTGGTCACACTAGTTCTGTATGATCTGTGGCTATATCCAGTGATTCAGAGTTCATCGTATCGGGAAGTAGAGATTATACGGTGAGACTATGGGACGTCAAGACAGGTACCTGTAAGACCATGAGTGGTCACACTAGTTCTGTATCATCTGTGGCTATATCCAGTGATTCAGAGTTCATCGTATCGGGAAGTGCAGATAATACGGTGAGACTATGGGACGTCAAGACAGGCACCTGTAAGACCATGAGTGGTCACAGACATTATGTATCATCTGTGGCTATATCCAGTGATTCAGAGTTCATCGTATCGGGAAGTTATGATGAGACGGTGAGACTATGGAACGTCAAGACAGGTACCTGTAAGACCATGAGTGGTCACACTAGTTCTGTATATGCTGTGGCTATATCCAGTGATTCAGAGTTCATCGTATCGGGAAGTTATGATTATACGGTGAGAATATGGAACTTCAAGAAAGGTACCTGTAAGACCATGAGTGGTCACACTAGTTATGTATCATCTGTGGCTATAACCAGTGATTCAGAGTTCATCGTATCGGGAAGTGCAGATTATACGGTGAGACTATGGGACGTCAAGACAGGTACCTGTAAGACCATGAGTGGTCACACTAGTTCTGTATCATCTGTGGCTATATCCAGTGATTCAGAGTTCATCGTATCGGGAAGTGCAGATAATACGGTGAGACTATGGGACGTCAAGACAGGTACCTGTAAGACCATGAGTGGTCACACTAGTTCTGTATGATCTGTGGCTATAACCAGTGATTCAGAGTTCATCGTATCGGGAAGTGCAGATAATACGGTGAGACTATGGGACGTCAAGACAGGTACCTGTAAGACCATGAGTGGTCACACTAGTTCTGTATATGCTGTGGCTATATCCAGTGATTCAGAGTTCATCGTATCGGGAAGTGCAGATTATACGGTGAGAATATGGGACATCAAGACAGGCACCTGTAAGACCATGAGTGGTCACACTAGTTCTGTATGATCTGTGGCTATATCCAGTGATTCAGAGTTCATCGTATCGGGAAGTTATGATTATACGGTGAGACTATGGGACGTCAAGACAGGTACCTGTAAGACCATGAGTGGTCAGAATAGTTCTGTATTATCTGTGGCTATATCCAGTGATTCAGAGTTCATCGTATCGGGAAGTGCAGATTAGACGGTGAGACTATGGGACGTCAAGACAGGCACCTGTAAGACCATCAGTGGTCACACTAGTTCTGTATATGCTGTGGCTATATCCAGTGATTCAGAGTTCATCGTATCGGGAAGTGCAGATAATACGGTGAGACTATGGGACGTCAAGACAGGTACCTGTAAGACCATGAGTGGTCACACTAGTTATGTATCATCTGTGGCTATAACCAGTGATTCAGAGTTCATCGTATCGGGAAGTGCAGATAATACGGTGAGACTATGGGGCGTCAAGACAAGTACCTGTAAGACCATGAGTGGTCAGACTAGTTCTGTATCATCTGTGGCTATATCCAGTGATTCAGAGTTCATCGTATCGGGAAGTTCAGATTAGACGGTGAGACTATGGGACGTCAAGACAGGTACCTGAAAGACCATGAGTGGTCACACTAGTTCTGTATATGCTGTGGCTATATCCAGTGATTCAGAGTTCATCGTATCGGGAAGTGCAGATAATACGGTGAGACTATGGGACGTCAAGACAAGTACCTGTAAGACCATGAGTGGTCACACTAGTTCTGTATCATCTGTGGCTATATCCAGTGATTCAGAGTTCATCGTATCGGGAAGTAGAGATTATACGGTGAGACTATGGGACGTCAAGACAAGTACCTGTAAGACCTTGAGTGTTCACACATGGTATGTATTATCTGTGGCTATATCCAGTGATTCAGAGTTCATCGTATCGGGAAGTGATGATTAGACAGTGAGACTATGGGACGTCAAGACAGGTACCTGTAAGACCATGAGTGGTCAGACTAGTTCTGTATCATCTGTGGCTATATCCAGTGATTCAGAGTTCATCGTATCGGGAAGTGATGATTAGACAGTGAGACTATGGGACGTCAAGACAGGCACCTGTAAGACCATGAGTGGTCACACTAGTCATTTATGATCTGTGGCTATATCCAGTGATTCAGAGTTCATCGTATCGGGAAGTAGAGATTATACGGTGAGACTATGGGACGTCAAGACAGGCACCTGTAAGACCATGAGTGGTCAGACTAGTTCTGTATCATCTGTGGCTATATCCAGTGATTCAGAGTTCATCGTATCGGGAAGTGCAGATAATACGGTGAGACTATGGGACGTCAAGACAGGTACCTGTAAGACCATGAGTGGTCAGACTAGTTCTGTATCATCTGTGGCTATATCCAGTGATTCAGAGTTCATCGTATCGGGAAGTGCAGATAATACGGTGAGACTATGGGACGTCAAGACAGGTACCTGTAAGACCATAAGTGGTCACACTAGTTCTGTATATGCTGTGGCTATATCCAGTGATTCAGAGTTCATCGTATCGGGAAGTGCAGATTAGACGGTGAGACTATGGGACGTCAAGACAGGTACCTGAAAGACCATGAGTGGTCACACTAGTTCTGTATATGCTGTGGCTATATCCAGTGATTCAGAGTTCATCGTATCGGGAAGTGCAGATAATACGGTGAGACTATGGGACGTCAAGACAGGCACCTGTAAGACCATGAGTGGTCACACTAGTTCTGTATATGCTGTGGCTATATCCAGTGATTCAGAGTTCATCGTATCGGGAAGTTATGATTATACGGTGAGAATATGGAACTTCAAGAAAGGTACCTGTAAGACCATGAGTGGTCACACTAGTTCTGTATATGCTGTGGCTATATCCAGTGATTCAGAGTTCATCGTATCGGGAAGTGCAGATAATACGGTGAGACTATGGGACGTCAAGACAGGCACCTGTAAGACCATGAGTGGTCACAGACATTATGTATCATCTGTGGCTACTTCTAGTGATTCAGAGTTCATCGTATCGGGAAGTAGAGATTATACGGTGAGACTATGGGACGTCAAGACAAGTACCTGTAAGACCATGAGTGGTCACACTAGTTCTGTATATGCTGTGGCTATATCCAGTGATTCAGAGTTCATCGTATCGGGAAGTTATGATTATACGGTGAGACTATGGGACGTCAAGACAGGTACCTGTAAGACCATGAGTGGTCACACTAGTTATGTATCATCTGTGGCTATAACCAGTGATTCAGAGTTCATCGTATCGGGAAGTGCAGATTAGACGGTGAGACTATGGGACGTCAAGACAGGTACCTGTAAGACCATGAGTGGTCACAGACATTATGTATCATCTGTGGCTATATCCAGTGATTCAGAGTTCATCGTATCGGGAAGTGCAGATAATACGGTGAGACTATGGGACGTCAAGACAGGCACCTGTAAGACCATGAGTGGTCACACTAGTTCTGTATATGCTGTGGCTATATCCAGTGATTCAGAGTTCATCGTATCGGGAAGTGCAGATTAGACGGTGAGACTATGGGACGTCAAGACAGGTACCTGTAAGACCATGAGTGGTCACACTAGTTCTGTATATGCTGTGGCTATAACCAGTGATTCAGAGTTCATCGTATCGGGAAGTGCAGATAATACGGTGAGACTATGGGACGTCAAGACAGGCACCTGTTAGACCTTGAGTGGTCAGACTAGTTCTGTATCATCTGTGGCTATATCCAGTGATTCAGAGTTCATCGTATCGGGAAGTGCAGATAATACGGTGAGACTATGGGACGTCAAGACAGGTACCTGTAAGACCATGAGTGGTCACACATATTCTGTATCATCTGTGGCTATAACCAGTGATTCAGAGTTCATCGTATCGGGAAGTGCAGATAATACGGTGAGACTATGGGACGTCAAGACAGGCACCTGTTAGACCTTGAGTGGTCAGACTAGTTCTGTATCATCTGTGGCTATATCCAGTGATTCAGAGTTCATCGTATCGGGAAGTGCAGATAATACGGTGAGACTATGGGACGTCAAGACAGGTACCTGTAAGACCATGAGTGGTCACACTAGTCATGTATGATCTGTGGCTATATCCAGTGATTCAGAGTTCATCGTATCGGGAAGTGCAGATAATACGGTGAGACTATGGGACGTCAAGACAGGTACCTGTAAGACCATGAGTGGTCACACTAGTTCTGTATGATCTGTGGCTATATCCAGTGATTCAGAGTTCATCGTATCGGGAAGTGCAGATTATACGGTGAGACTATGGGACGTCAAGACAGGTACCTGTAAGACCATGAGTGGTCACACTAGTTCTGTATGATCTGTGGCTATAACCAGTGGTTCAGAGTTCATCGTATCGGGAAGTGCAGATAATACGGTGAGACTATGGGACGTCAAGACAAGTACCTGTAAGACCATGAGTGGTCACACTAGTTCTGTATCATCTGTGGCTATATCCAGTGATTCAGAGTTCATCGTATCGGGAAGTGCAGATTAGACGGTGAGACTATGGGACGTCAAGACAGGTACCTGTAAGACCATGAGTGGTCACACAAATTAGGTATATGCTGTGGCTATATCCAGTGATTCAGAGTTCATCGTATCGGGAAGTGCAGATAATACGGTGAGACTATGGGACGTCAAGACAGGTACCTGTAAGACCATGAGTGGTCACACTAGTCATGTATGATCTGTGGCTATATCCAGTGATTCAGAGTTCATCGTATCGGGAAGTGCAGATTAGACGGTGAGACTATGGGACGTCAAGACAGGTACCTGTAAGACCATGAGTGGTCACACAAATTAGGTATATGCTGTGGCTATATCCAGTGATTCAGAGTTCATCGTATCGGGAAGTGCAGATAATACGGTGAGACTATGGGACGTCAAGACAGGTACCTGTAAGACCATGAGTGGTCAGAGATATTCTGTATATGCTGTGGCTATATCCAGTGATTCAGAGTTCATCGTATCGGGAAGTTATGATTATACGGTGAGACTATGGGACGTCAAGACAGGCACCTGTTAGACCTTGAGTGGTCAGACTAGTTCTGTATCATCTGTGGCTATATCCAGTGATTCAGAGTTCATCGTATCGGGAAGTGCAGATAATACGGTGAGACTATGGACGTCAAGACAGGTACCTGTAAGACCATGAGTGGTCACACTAGTTCTGTATCATCTGTGGCTACTTCTAGTGATTCAGAGTTCATCGTATCGGGAAGTAGAGATTATACGGTGAGACTATGGGACGTCAAGACAAGTACCTGTAAGACCATGAGTGGTCACACTAGTTCTGTATATGCTGTGGCTATATCCAGTGATTCAGAGTTCATCGTATCGGGAAGTTATGATTATACGGTGAGACTATGGGACGTCAAGACAGGTACCTGTAAGACCATGAGTGGTCACACTAGTTATGTATCATCTGTGGCTATAACCAGTGATTCAGAGTTCATCGTATCGGGAAGTGCAGATAATACGGTGAGACTATGGGACGTCAAGACAGGCACCTGTTAGACCTTGAGTGGTCAGACTAGTTCTGTATCATCTGTGGCTATATCCAGTGATTCAGAGTTCATCGTATCGGGAAGTGCAGATAATACGGTGAGACTATGGGACGTCAAGACAGGTACCTGTAAGACCATGAGTGGTCACACTAGTTCTGTATCATCTGTGGCTATAACCAGTGATTCAGAGTTCATCGTATCGGAAAGTGCAGATTAGACGGTGAGACTATGGGACGTCAAGACAGGTACCTGTAAGACCATGAGTGGTCAGAATAGTTCTGTATTATCTGTGGCTATATCCAGTGATTCAGAGTTCATCGTATCGGGAAGTGCAGATTAGACGGTGAGACTATGGGACGTCAAGACAGGCACCTGTAAGACCATCAGTGGTCACACTAGTTCTGTATATGCTGTGGCTATATCCAGTGATTCAGAGTTCATCGTATCGGGAAGTGCAGATAATACGGTGAGACTATGGGACGTCAAGACAGGTACCTGTAAGACCATGAGTGGTCACACTAGTTATGTATCATCTGTGGCTATAACCAGTGATTCAGAGTTCATCGTATCGGGAAGTGCAGATAATACGGTGAGACTATGGGGCGTCAAGACAAGTACCTGTAAGACCATGAGTGGTCAGACTAGTTCTGTATCATCTGTGGCTATAACCAGTGATTCAGAGTTCATCGTATCGGGAAGTGCAGATAATACGGTGAGACTATGGGACGTCAAGACAGGTACCTGTAAGACCATGAGTGGTCACACTAGTTATGTATCATCTGTGGCTATAACCAGTGATTCAGAGTTCATCGTATCGGGAAGTGCAGATTAGACGGTGAGACTATGGGACGTCAAGACAGGCACCTGTTAGACCTTGAGTGGTCAGACTAGTTCTGTATCATCTGTGGCTATATCCAGTGATTCAGAGTTCATCGTATCGGGAAGTGCAGATAATACGGTGAGACTATGGGACGTCAAGACAGGTACCTGTAAGACCATGAGTGGTCACACTAGTTCTGTATCATCTGTGGCTATAACCAGTGATTCAGAGTTCATCGTATCGGAAAGTGCAGATTAGACGGTGAGACTATGGGACGTCAAGACAGGTACCTGTAAGACCATGAGTGGTCACACTAGTTCTGTATATGCTGTGGCTATATCCAGTGATTCAGAGTTCATCGTATCGGGAAGTGCAGATTATACGGTGAAAATATGGGACGTCAAGACAGGCACCTGTAAGACCATGAGTGGTCACACTAGTCATGTATGATCTGTGGCTATATCCAGTGATTCAGAGTTCATCGTATCGGGAAGTGCAGATAATACGGTGAGACTATGGGACGTCAAGACAGGTACCTGTAAGACCATGAGTGGTCACACTAGTTCTGTATGATCTGTGGCTATATCCAGTGATTCAGAGTTCATCGTATCGGGAAGTGCAGATTATACGGTGAGACTATGGGACGTCAAGACAGGTACCTGTAAGACCATGAGTGGTCACACTAGTTCTGTATGATCTGTGGCTATAACCAGTGGTTCAGAGTTCATCGTATCGGGAAGTGCAGATAATACGGTGAGACTATGGGACGTCAAGACAAGTACCTGTAAGACCATGAGTGGTCACACTAGTTCTGTATCATCTGTGGCTATATCCAGTGATTCAGAGTTCATCGTATCGGGAAGTGCAGATTAGACGGTGAGACTATGGGACGTCAAGACAGGTACCTGTAAGACCATGAGTGGTCACACAAATTAGGTATATGCTGTGGCTATATCCAGTGATTCAGAGTTCATCGTATCGGGAAGTGCAGATAATACGGTGAGACTATGGGACGTCAAGACAGGTACCTGTAAGACCATGAGTGGTCAGACTAGTTCTGTATCATCTGTGGCTATATCCAGTGATTCAGAGTTCATCGTATCGGGAAGTGCAGATTAGACGGTGAGACTATGGGACGTCAAGACAGGTACCTGTAAGACCATGAGTGGTCACACAAATTAGGTATATGCTGTGGCTATATCCAGTGATTCAGAGTTCATCGTATCGGGAAGTGCAGATAATACGGTGAGACTATGGGACGTCAAGACAGGTACCTGTAAGACCATGAGTGGTCAGACTAGTTCTGTATCATCTGTGGCTATATCCAGTGATTCAGAGTTCATCGTATCGGGAAGTGCAGATAATACGGTGAGACTATGGGACGTCAAGACAGGTACCTGTAAGACCATAAGTGGTCACACTAGTTCTGTATATGCTGTGGCTATATCCAGTGATTCAGAGTTCATCGTATCGGGAAGTGCAGATTAGACGGTGAGACTATGGGACGTCAAGACAGGCACCTGTAAGACCATGAGTGGTCACAGACATTATGTATCATCTGTGGCTATATCCAGTGATTCAGAGTTCATCGTATCGGGAAGTGCAGATAATACGGTGAGACTATGGGACGTCAAGACAGGCACCTGTTAGACCTTGAGTGGTCAGACTAGTTCTGTATCATCTGTGGCTATATCCAGTGATTCAGAGTTCATCGTATCGGGAAGTGCAGATTAGACGGTGAGACTATGGGACGTCAAGACAGGTACCTGTAAGACCATGAGTGGTCACACTAGTTCTGTATCATCTGTGGCTATAACCAGTGATTCAGAGTTCATCGTATCGGAAAGTGCAGATTAGACGGTGAGACTATGGGACGTCAAGACAGGTACCTGTAAGACCATGAGTGGTCACACTAGTTCTGTATATGCTGTGGCTATATCCAGTGATTCAGAGTTCATCGTATCGGGAAGTGCAGATTATACGGTGAAAATATGGGACGTCAAGACAGGCACCTGTAAGACCATGAGTGGTCACACTAGTCATGTATGATCTGTGGCTATATCCAGTGATTCAGAGTTCATCGTATCGGGAAGTGCAGATAATACGGTGAGACTATGGGACGTCAAGACAGGTACCTGTAAGACCATGAGTGGTCACACTAGTTCTGTATGATCTGTGGCTATATCCAGTGATTCAGAGTTCATCGTATCGGGAAGTGCAGATTATACGGTGAGACTATGGGACGTCAAGACAGGTACCTGTAAGACCATGAGTGGTCACACTAGTTCTGTATGATCTGTGGCTATAACCAGTGGTTCAGAGTTCATCGTATCGGGAAGTGCAGATAATACGGTGAGACTATGGGACGTCAAGACAAGTACCTGTAAGACCATGAGTGGTCACACATATTCTGTATATGCTGTGGCTATATCCAGTGATTCAGAGTTCATCGTATCGGGAAGTGCAGATAATACGGTGAGACTATGGGACGTCAAGACAGGTACCTGTAAGACCATGAGTGGTCAGACTAGTTCTGTATGATCTGTGGCTATATCCAGTGATTCAGAGTTCATCGTATCGGGAAGTGCAGATAATACGGTGAGACTATGGGACGTCAAGACAGGTACCTGTAAGACCATGAGTGGTCACACTAGTTATGTATCATCTGTGGCTATAACCAGTGATTCAGAGTTCATCGTATCGGGAAGTGCAGATTAGACGGTGAGACTATGGGACGTCAAGACAGGCACCTGTTAGACCTTGAGTGGTCAGACTAGTTCTGTATCATCTGTGGCTATATCCAGTGATTCAGAGTTCATCGTATCGGGAAGTGCAGATAATACGGTGAGACTATGGGACGTCAAGACAGGTACCTGTAAGACCATGAGTGGTCACACTAGTTCTGTATCATCTGTGGCTATAACCAGTGATTCAGAGTTCATCGTATCGGAAAGTGCAGATTAGACGGTGAGACTATGGGACGTCAAGACAGGTACCTGTAAGACCATGAGTGGTCACACTAGTTCTGTATCATCTGTGGCTATATCCAGTGATTCAGAGTTCATCGTATCGGGAAGTTATGATTATACGGTGAGACTATGGGACGTCAAGACAGGTACCTGTAAGACCATGAGTGGTCAGAATAGTTCTGTATATGCTGTGGCTATATCCAGTGATTCAGAGTTCATCGTATCGGGAAGTGCAGATAATACGGTGAGACTATGGGACGTCAAGACAGGTACCTGTAAGACCATGAGTGGTCACACTAGTTCTGTATGATCTGTGGCTATATCCAGTGATTCAGAGTTCATCGTATCGGGAAGTTATGATTATACGGTGAGAATATGGAACTTCAAGAAAGGTACCTGTAAGACCATGAGTGGTCACAGACATTATGTATCATCTGTGGCTATATCCAGTGATTCAGAGTTCATCGTATCGGGAAGTGCAGATAATACGGTGAGACTATGGGACGTCAAGACAGGCACCTGTAAGACCATGAGTGGTCACAGACATTATGTATCATCTGTGGCTACTTCTAGTGATTCAGAGTTCATCGTATCGGGAAGTAGAGATTATACGGTGAGACTATGGGACGTCAAGACAAGTACCTGTAAGACCATGAGTGGTCACACTAGTTCTGTATATGCTGTGGCTATATCCAGTGATTCAGAGTTCATCGTATCGGGAAGTTATGATTATACGGTGAGACTATGGGACGTCAAGACAGGTACCTGTAAGACCATGAGTGGTCACACTAGTTATGTATCATCTGTGGCTATAACCAGTGATTCAGAGTTCATCGTATCGGGAAGTGCAGATTAGACGGTGAGACTATGGGACGTCAAGACAGGCACCTGTTAGACCTTGAGTGGTCAGACTAGTTCTGTATCATCTGTGGCTATATCCAGTGATTCAGAGTTCATCGTATCGGGAAGTGCAGATAATACGGTGAGACTATGGGACGTCAAGACAGGTACCTGTAAGACCATGAGTGGTCACACTAGTTCTGTATCATCTGTGGCTATAACCAGTGATTCAGAGTTCATCGTATCGGAAAGTGCAGATTAGACGGTGAGACTATGGGACGTCAAGACAGGTACCTGTAAGACCATGAGTGGTCACACTAGTTCTGTATATGCTGTGGCTATATCCAGTGATTCAGAGTTCATCGTATCGGGAAGTGCAGATTATACGGTGAAAATATGGGACGTCAAGACAGGCACCTGTAAGACCATGAGTGGTCACACTAGTCATGTATGATCTGTGGCTATATCCAGTGATTCAGAGTTCATCGTATCGTGAAGTAGAGATTATACGGTGAGACTATGGGACGTCAAGACAAGTACCTGTAAGACCATGAGTGGTCGCACATGGTATGTATTATCTGTGGCTATATCCAGTGATTCAGAGTTCATCGTATCGGGAAGTGCAGATTATACGGTGAGACTATGGGACGTCAAGACAGGTACCTGTAAGACCATGAGTGGTCACACTAGTTCTGTATGATCTGTGGCTATAACCAGTGGTTCAGAGTTCATCGTATCGGGAAGTGCAGATAATACGGTGAGACTATGGGACGTCAAGACAAGTACCTGTAAGACCATGAGTGGTCACACTAGTTCTGTATCATCTGTGGCTATATCCAGTGATTCAGAGTTCATCGTATCGGGAAGTGCAGATTAGACGGTGAGACTATGGGACGTCAAGACAGGTACCTGTAAGACCATGAGTGGTCACACAAATTAGGTATATGCTGTGGCTATATCCAGTGATTCAGAGTTCATCGTATCGGGAAGTGCAGATAATACGGTGAGACTATGGGACGTCAAGACAGGTACCTGTAAGACCATGAGTGGTCAGACTAGTTCTGTATCATCTGTGGCTATATCCAGTGATTCAGAGTTCATCGTATCGGGAAGTAGAGATTATACGGTGAGACTATGGGACGTCAAGACAAGTACCTGTAAGACCATGAGTGGTCAGACTAGTTCTGTATCATCTGTGGCTATATCCAGTGATTCAGAGTTCATCGTATCGGGAAGTGCAGATAATACGGTGAGACTATGGGACGTCAAGACAGGTACCTGTAAGACCATGAGTGGTCAGACTAGTTCTGTATCATCTGTGGCTATATCCAGTGATTCAGAGTTCATCGTATCGGGAAGTGCAGATAATACGGTGAGACTATGGGACGTCAAGACAGGTACCTGTAAGACCATAAGTGGTCACACTAGTTCTGTATATGCTGTGGCTATATCCAGTGATTCAGAGTTCATCGTATCGGGAAGTGCAGATTAGACGGTGAGACTATGGGACGTCAAGACAGGCACCTGTAAGACCATGAGTGGTCACAGACATTATGTATCATCTGTGGCTATATCCAGTGATTCAGAGTTCATCGTATCGGGAAGTGCAGATTAGACGGTGAGACTATGGGACGTCAAGACAGGTACCTGTAAGACCATGAGTGGTCACACTAGTTCTGTATCATCTGTGGCTATATCCAGTGATTCAGAGTTCATCGTATCGGGAAGTGCAGATTAGACGGTGAGACTATGGGACGTCAAGACAGGTACCTGTAAGACCATGAGTGGTCACACAAATTAGGTATATGCTGTGGCTATATCCAGTGATTCAGAGTTCATCGTATCGGGAAGTGCAGATAATACGGTGAGACTATGGGACGTCAAGACAGGTACCTGTAAGACCATGAGTGGTCACACTAGTTCTGTATGATCTGTGGCTATATCCAGTGATTCAGAGTTCATCGTATCGGGAAGTTATGATTATACGGTGAGACTATGGGACGTCAAGACAGGTACCTGTAAGACCATGAGTGGTCACACTAGTTCTGTATATGCTGTGGCTATATCCAGTGATTCAGAGTTCATCGTATCGGGAAGTGCAGATTAGACGGTGAGACTATGGGACGTCAAGACAGGTACCTGTAAGACCATGAGTGGTCACACATATTCTGTATATGCTGTGGCTATATCCAGTGATTCAGAGTTCATCGTATCGGGAAGTGCAGATAATACGGTGAGACTATGGGACGTCAAGACAGGTACCTGTAAGACCATGAGTGGTCACACTAGTTCTGTATCATCTGTGGCTATATCCAGTGATTCAGAGTTCATCGTATCGGGAAGTGCAGATTAGACGGTGAGACTATGGGACGTCAAGACAGGTACCTGTAAGACCATGAGTGGTCACACAAATTAGGTATATGCTGTGGCTATATCCAGTGATTCAGAGTTCATCGTATCGGGAAGTGCAGATAATACGGTGAGACTATGGGACGTCAAGACAGGTACCTGTAAGACCATGAGTGGTCACACTAGTTCTGTATGATCTGTGGCTATATCCAGTGATTCAGAGTTCATCGTATCGGGAAGTGCAGATTAGACGGTGAGACTATGGGACGTCAAGACAGGCACCTGTAAGACCATCAGTGGTCACACTAGTTCTGTATATGCTGTGGCTATATCCAGTGATTCAGAGTTCATCGTATCGGGAAGTGCAGATAATACGGTGAGACTATGGGACGTCAAGACAGGTACCTGTAAGACCATGAGTGGTCACACTAGTTATGTATCATCTGTGGCTATAACCAGTGATTCAGAGTTCATCGTATCGGGAAGTGCAGATAATACGGTGAGACTATGGGGCGTCAAGACAGGTACCTGTAAGACCATGAGTGGTCACAGACATTATGTATCATCTGTGGCTATAACCAGTGATTCAGAGTTCATCGTATCGGGAAGTGCAGATAATACGGTGAGACTATGGGACGTCAAGACAGGTACCTGTAAGACCATGAGTGGTCACACTAGTTATGTATCATCTGTGGCTATAACCAGTGATTCAGAGTTCATCGTATCGGGAAGTGCAGATAATACGGTGAGACTATGGGACGTCAAGACAGGCACCTGTTAGACCTTGAGTGGTCAGACTAGTTCTGTATCATCTGTGGCTATATCCAGTGATTCAGAGTTCATCGTATCGGGAAGTGCAGATAATACGGTGAGACTATGGGACGTCAAGACAGGTACCTGTAAGACCATGAGTGGTCACACTAGTTCTGTATCATCTGTGGCTATAACCAGTGATTCAGAGTTCATCGTATCGGAAAGTGCAGATTAGACGGTGAGACTATGGGACGTCAAGACAGGTACCTGTAAGACCATGAGTGGTCACACTAGTTCTGTATATGCTGTGGCTATATCCAGTGATTCAGAGTTCATCGTATCGGGAAGTGCAGATTATACGGTGAAAATATGGGACGTCAAGACAGGCACCTGTAAGACCATGAGTGGTCACACTAGTTCTGTATCATCTGTGGCTATAACCAGTGATTCAGAGTTCATCGTATCGGAAAGTGCAGATTAGACGGTGAGACTATGGGACGTCAAGACAGGTACCTGTAAGACCATGAGTGGTCACACTAGTTCTGTATGATCTGTGGCTATATCCAGTGATTCAGAGTTCATCGTATCGGGAAGTGCAGATTATACGGTGAGACTATGGGACGTCAAGACAGGTACCTGTAAGACCATGAGTGGTCACACTAGTTCTGTATGATCTGTGGCTATAACCAGTGGTTCAGAGTTCATCGTATCGGGAAGTGCAGATAATACGGTGAGACTATGGGACGTCAAGACAAGTACCTGTAAGACCATGAGTGGTCACACTAGTTCTGTATCATCTGTGGCTATATCCAGTGATTCAGAGTTCATCGTATCGGGAAGTGCAGATTAGACGGTGAGACTATGGGACGTCAAGACAGGTACCTGTAAGACCATGAGTGGTCACACAAATTAGGTATATGCTGTGGCTATATCCAGTGATTCAGAGTTCATCGTATCGGGAAGTGCAGATTAGACGGTGAGACTATGGGACGTCAAGACAGGTACCTGTAAGACCATGAGTGGTCACACTAGTCATGTATGATCTGTGGCTATATCCAGTGATTCAGAGTTCATCGTATCGGGAAGTGCAGATGAGACGGTGAGACTATGGGACGTCAAGACAGGTACCTGTAAGACCATGAGTGGTCACACTAGTTCTGTATCATCTGTGGCTATATCCAGTGATTCAGAGTTCATCGTATCGGGAAGTGCAGATTAGACGGTGAGACTATGGGACGTCAAGACAGGTACCTGTAAGACCATGAGTGGTCACACAAATTAGGTATATGCTGTGGCTATATCCAGTGATTCAGAGTTCATCGTATCGGGAAGTGCAGATTAGACGGTGAGACTATGGGACGTCAAGACAGGTACCTGTAAGACCATGAGTGGTCACACTAGTTCTGTATATGCTGTGGCTATATCCAGTGATTCAGAGTTCATCGTATCGGGAAGTGATGATTAGACAGTGAGACTATGGGACGTCAAGACAGGTACCTGTAAGACCATGAGTGGTCACACAAATTAGGTATATGCTGTGGCTATATCCAGTGATTCAGAGTTCGTCGTATCGGGAAGTGCAGATAATACGGTGAGACTATGGGACGTCAAGACAGGTACCTGTAAGACCATGAGTGGTCACACAAATTAGGTATATGCTGTGGCTATATCCAGTGATTCAGAGTTCGTCGTATCGGGAAGTGCAGATTATACGGTGAGACTATGGGACGTCAAGACAGGTACCTGTAAGACCATGAGTGGTCAGACTAGTTCTGTATGATCTGTGGCTATATCCAGTGATTCAGAGTTCATCGTATCGGGAAGTTATGATTATACGGTGAGACTATGGGACGTCAAGACAGGTACCTGTAAGACCATGAGTGGTCAGAATAGTTCTGTATATGCTGTGGCTATATCCAGTGATTCAGAGTTCATCGTATCGGGAAGTGCAGATAATACGGTGAGACTATGGGACGTCAAGACAGGCACCTGTAAGACCATGAGTGGTCAGACTAGTTCTGTATCATCTGTGGCTATATCCAGTGATTCAGAGTTCATCGTATCGGGAAGTGCAGATAATACGGTGAGACTATGGGACGTCAAGACAGGTACCTGTAAGACCATGAGTGGTCAGACTAGTTCTGTATCATCTGTGGCTATATCCAGTGATTCAGAGTTCATCGTATCGGGAAGTGCAGATAATACGGTGAGACTATGGGACGTCAAGACAGGTACCTGTAAGACCATGAGTGGTCAGAATAGTTCTGTATATGCTGTGGCTATATCCAGTGATTCAGAGTTCATCGTATCGGGAAGTGCAGATAATACGGTGAGACTATGGGACGTCAAGACAGGCACCTGTAAGACCATGAGTGGTCAGACTAGTTCTGTATCATCTGTGGCTATATCCAGTGATTCAGAGTTCATCGTATCGGGAAGTGCAGATAATACGGTGAGACTATGGGACGTCAAGACAGGTACCTGTAAGACCATGAGTGGTCAGACTAGTTCTGTATCATCTGTGGCTATATCCAGTGATTCAGAGTTCATCGTATCGGGAAGTGCAGATAATACGGTGAGACTATGGGACGTCAAGACAGGCACCTGTAAGACCATGAGTGGTCAGACTAGTTCTGTATCATCTGTGGCTATATCCAGTGATTCAGAGTTCATCGTATCGGGAAGTGCAGATAATACGGTGAGACTATGGGACGTCAAGACAGGTACCTGTAAGACCATGAGTGGTCAGACTAGTTCTGTATCATCTGTGGCTATATCCAGTGATTCAGAGTTCATCGTATCGGGAAGTGCAGATAATACGGTGAGACTATGGGACGTCAAGACAGGTACCTGTAAGACCATGAGTGGTCAGACTAGTTCTGTATCATCTGTGGCTATATCCAGTGATTCAGAGTTCATCGTATCGGGAAGTGCAGATAATACGGTGAGACTATGGGACGTCAAGACAGGTACCTGTAAGACCATAAGTGGTCACACTAGTTCTGTATATGCTGTGGCTATATCCAGTGATTCAGAGTTCATCGTATCGGGAAGTGCAGATTAGACGGTGAGACTATGGGACGTCAAGACAGGCACCTGTAAGACCATGAGTGGTCACAGACATTATGTATCATCTGTGGCTATATCCAGTGATTCAGAGTTCATCGTATCGGGAAGTGCAGATTAGACGGTGAGACTATGGGACGTCAAGACAGGTACCTGTAAGACCATGAGTGGTCAGACTAGTTCTGTATCATCTGTGGCTATATCCAGTGATTCAGAGTTCATCGTATCGGGAAGTAGAGATTATACGGTGAGACTATGGGACGTCAAGACAGGTACCTGTAAGACCATGAGTGGTCACACAAATTAGGTATATGCTGTGGCTATATCCAGTGATTCAGAGTTCATCGTATCGGGAAGTGCAGATAATACGGTGAGACTATGGGACGTCAAGACAGGTACCTGTAAGACCATGAGTGGTCACACTAGTTCTGTATGATCTGTGGCTATATCCAGTGATTCAGAGTTCATCGTATCGGGAAGTTATGATTATACGGTGAGACTATGGGACGTCAAGACAGGTACCTGTAAGACCATGAGTGGTCACACTAGTTCTGTATATGCTGTGGCTATATCCAGTGATTCAGAGTTCATCGTATCGGGAAGTGCAGATTAGACGGTGAGACTATGGGACGTCAAGACAGGTACCTGTAAGACCATGAGTGGTCACACATATTCTGTATATGCTGTGGCTATATCCAGTGATTCAGAGTTCATCGTATCGGGAAGTGCAGATAATACGGTGAGACTATGGGACGTCAAGACAGGTACCTGTAAGACCATGAGTGGTCAGACTAGTTCTGTATGATCTGTGGCTATATCCAGTGATTCAGAGTTCATCGTATCGGGAAGTTATGATTATACGGTGAGACTATGGGACGTCAAGACAGGTACCTGTAAGACCATGAGTGGTCAGAATAGTTCTGTATATGCTGTGGCTATATCCAGTGATTCAGAGTTCATCGTATCGGGAAGTGCAGATTATACGGTGAGACTATGGGACGTCAAGACAGGCACCTGTAAGACCATGAGTGGTCAGACTAGTTCTGTATCATCTGTGGCTATATCCAGTGATTCAGAGTTCATCGTATCGGGAAGTGCAGATAATACGGTGAGACTATGGGACGTCAAGACAGGTACCTGTAAGACCATGAGTGGTCAGACTAGTTCTGTATCATCTGTGGCTATATCCAGTGATTCAGAGTTCATCGTATCGGGAAGTAGAGATTATACGGTGAGACTATGGGACGTCAAGACAAGTACCTGTAAGACCATGAGTGGTCACAGACATTATGTATCATCTGTGGCTATATCCAGTGATTCAGAGTTCATCGTATCGGGAAGTGCAGATTAGACGGTGAGACTATGGGACGTCAAGACAGGTACCTGTAAGACCATGAGTGGTCACACTAGTTCTGTATCATCTGTGGCTATATCCAGTGATTCAGAGTTCATCGTATCGGGAAGTGCAGATTAGACGGTGAGACTATGGGACGTCAAGACAGGTACCTGTAAGACCATGAGTGGTCACACAAATTAGGTATATGCTGTGGCTATATCCAGTGATTCAGAGTTCATCGTATCGGGAAGTGCAGATAATACGGTGAGACTATGGGACGTCAAGACAGGTACCTGTAAGACCATGAGTGGTCAGACTAGTTCTGTATGATCTGTGGCTATATCCAGTGATTCAGAGTTCATCGTATCGGGAAGTTATGATTATACGGTGAGACTATGGGACGTCAAGACAGGTACCTGTAAGACCATGAGTGGTCACACTAGTTCTGTATATGCTGTGGCTATATCCAGTGATTCAGAGTTCATCGTATCGGGAAGTGCAGATTAGACGGTGAGACTATGGGACGTCAAGACAGGTACCTGTAAGACCATGAGTGGTCACACTAGTTCTGTATATGCTGTGGCTATATCCAGTGATTCAGAGTTCATCGTATCGGGAAGTGCAGATAATACGGTGAGACTATGGGACGTCAAGACAGGTACCTGTAAGACCATGAGTGGTCACACTAGTTCTGTATATGCTGTGGCTATATCCAGTGATTCAGAGTTCATCGTATCGGGAAGTGATGATTAGACAGTGAGACTATGGGACGTCAAGACAGGTACCTGTAAGACCATGAGTGGTCACACAAATTAGGTATATGCTGTGGCTATATCCAGTGATTCAGAGTTCGTCGTATCGGGAAGTGCAGATTATACGGTGAGACTATGGGACGTCAAGACAGGTACCTGTAAGACCATGAGTGGTCACACTAGTTCTGTATGATCTGTGGCTATATCCAGTGATTCAGAGTTCATCGTATCGGGAAGTTATGATTATACGGTGAGACTATGGGACGTCAAGACAGGTACCTGTAAGACCATGAGTGGTCAGAATAGTTCTGTATATGCTGTGGCTATATCCAGTGATTCAGAGTTCATCGTATCGGGAAGTGCAGATAATACGGTGAGACTATGGGACGTCAAGACATGTACCTGTAAGACCATGAGTGGTCAGACTAGTTCTGTATCATCTGTGGCTATATCCAGTGATTCAGAGTTCATCGTATCGGGAAGTGCAGATAATACGGTGAGACTATGGGACGTCAAGACAGGTACCTGTAAGACCATAAGTGGTCACACTAGTTCTGTATATGCTGTGGCTATATCCAGTGATTCAGAGTTCATCGTATCGGGAAGTGCAGATTAGACGGTGAGACTATGGGACGTCAAGACAGGCACCTGTAAGACCATGAGTGGTCACAGACATTATGTATCATCTGTGGCTATATCCAGTGATTCAGAGTTCATCGTATCGGGAAGTGCAGATTATACGGTGAGACTATGGGACGTCAAGACAGGTACCTGTAAGACCATGAGTGGTCACACTAGTTCTGTATCATCTGTGGCTATATCCAGTGATTCAGAGTTCATCGTATCGGGAAGTGCAGATTAGACGGTGAGACTATGGGACGTCAAGACAGGTACCTGTAAGACCATGAGTGGTCACACAAATTAGGTATATGCTGTGGCTATATCCAGTGATTCAGAGTTCGTCGTATCGGGAAGTGCAGATTATACGGTGAGACTATGGGACGTCAAGACAGGTACCTGTAAGACCATGAGTGGTCAGACTAGTTCTGTATGATCTGTGGCTATATCCAGTGATTCAGAGTTCATCGTATCGGGAAGTTATGATTATACGGTGAGACTATGGGACGTCAAGACAGGTACCTGTAAGACCATGAGTGGTCAGAATAGTTCTGTATATGCTGTGGCTATATCCAGTGATTCAGAGTTCATCGTATCGGGAAGTGCAGATAATACGGTGAGACTATGGGACGTCAAGACAGGCACCTGTAAGACCATGAGTGGTCAGACTAGTTCTGTATCATCTGTGGCTATATCCAGTGATTCAGAGTTCATCGTATCGGGAAGTGCAGATAATACGGTGAGACTATGGGACGTCAAGACAGGTACCTGTAAGACCATGAGTGGTCAGACTAGTTCTGTATCATCTGTGGCTATATCCAGTGATTCAGAGTTCATCGTATCGGGAAGTGCAGATAATACGGTGAGACTATGGGACGTCAAGACAGGCACCTGTAAGACCATGAGTGGTCAGACTAGTTCTGTATCATCTGTGGCTATATCCAGTGATTCAGAGTTCATCGTATCGGGAAGTGCAGATAATACGGTGAGACTATGGGACGTCAAGACAGGTACCTGTAAGACCATGAGTGGTCAGACTAGTTCTGTATCATCTGTGGCTATATCCAGTGATTCAGAGTTCATCGTATCGGGAAGTGCAGATAATACGGTGAGACTATGGGACGTCAAGACAGGTACCTGTAAGACCATAAGTGGTCACACTAGTTCTGTATATGCTGTGGCTATATCCAGTGATTCAGAGTTCATCGTATCGGGAAGTGCAGATTAGACGGTGAGACTATGGGACGTCAAGACAGGCACCTGTAAGACCATGAGTGGTCACAGACATTATGTATCATCTGTGGCTATATCCAGTGATTCAGAGTTCATCGTATCGGGAAGTGCAGATTAGACGGTGAGACTATGGGACGTCAAGACAGGTACCTGTAAGACCATGAGTGGTCACACTAGTTCTGTATCATCTGTGGCTATATCCAGTGATTCAGAGTTCATCGTATCGGGAAGTGCAGATTAGACGGTGAGACTATGGGACGTCAAGACAGGTACCTGTAAGACCATGAGTGGTCACACAAATTAGGTATATGCTGTGGCTATATCCAGTGATTCAGAGTTCATCGTATCGGGAAGTGCAGATAATACGGTGAGACTATGGGACGTCAAGACAGGTACCTGTAAGACCATGAGTGGTCACACTAGTTCTGTATGATCTGTGGCTATATCCAGTGATTCAGAGTTCATCGTATCGGGAAGTTATGATTATACGGTGAGACTATGGGACGTCAAGACAGGTACCTGTAAGACCATGAGTGGTCACACTAGTTCTGTATATGCTGTGGCTATATCCAGTGATTCAGAGTTCATCGTATCGGGAAGTGCAGATTAGACGGTGAGACTATGGGACGTCAAGACAGGTACCTGTAAGACCATGAGTGGTCACACATATTCTGTATATGCTGTGGCTATATCCAGTGATTCAGAGTTCATCGTATCGGGAAGTGCAGATAATACGGTGAGACTATGGGACGTCAAGACAGGTACCTGTAAGACCATGAGTGGTCAGACTAGTTCTGTATGATCTGTGGCTATATCCAGTGATTCAGAGTTCATCGTATCGGGAAGTTATGATTATACGGTGAGACTATGGGACGTCAAGACAGGTACCTGTAAGACCATGAGTGGTCAGAATAGTTCTGTATATGCTGTGGCTATATCCAGTGATTCAGAGTTCATCGTATCGGGAAGTGCAGATAATACGGTGAGACTATGGGACGTCAAGACAGGCACCTGTAAGACCATGAGTGGTCAGACTAGTTCTGTATCATCTGTGGCTATATCCAGTGATTCAGAGTTCATCGTATCGGGAAGTGCAGATAATACGGTGAGACTATGGGACGTCAAGACAGGTACCTGTAAGACCATGAGTGGTCAGAATAGTTCTGTATATGCTGTGGCTATATCCAGTGATTCAGAGTTCATCGTATCGGGAAGTGCAGATAATACGGTGAGACTATGGGACGTCAAGACAGGCACCTGTAAGACCATGAGTGGTCAGACTAGTTCTGTATCATCTGTGGCTATATCCAGTGATTCAGAGTTCATCGTATCGGGAAGTGCAGATTAGACGGTGAGACTATGGGACGTCAAGACAGGTACCTGTAAGACCATGAGTGGTCACACAAATTAGGTATATGCTGTGGCTATATCCAGTGATTCAGAGTTCATCGTATCGGGAAGTGCAGATAATACGGTGAGACTATGGGACGTCAAGACAGGTACCTGTAAGACCATGAGTGGTCACACTAGTTCTGTATGATCTGTGGCTATATCCAGTGATTCAGAGTTCATCGTATCGGGAAGTTATGATTATACGGTGAGACTATGGGACGTCAAGACAGGTACCTGTAAGACCATGAGTGGTCACACTAGTTCTGTATATGCTGTGGCTATATCCAGTGATTCAGAGTTCATCGTATCGGGAAGTGCAGATTAGACGGTGAGACTATGGGACGTCAAGACAGGTACCTGTAAGACCATGAGTGGTCACACATATTCTGTATATGCTGTGGCTATATCCAGTGATTCAGAGTTCATCGTATCGGGAAGTGCAGATAATACGGTGAGACTATGGGACGTCAAGACAGGTACCTGTAAGACCATGAGTGGTCACACTAGTTCTGTATATGCTGTGGCTATATCCAGTGATTCAGAGTTCATCGTATCGGGAAGTGATGATTAGACAGTGAGACTATGGGACGTCAAGACAGGTACCTGTAAGACCATGAGTGGTCACACAAATTAGGTATATGCTGTGGCTATATCCAGTGATTCAGAGTTCGTCGTATCGGGAAGTGCAGATTATACGGTGAGACTATGGGACGTCAAGACAGGTACCTGTAAGACCATGAGTGGTCACACTAGTTCTGTATGATCTGTGGCTATATCCAGTGATTCAGAGTTCATCGTATCGGGAAGTTATGATTATACGGTGAGACTATGGGACGTCAAGACAGGTACCTGTAAGACCATGAGTGGTCAGAATAGTTCTGTATATGCTGTGGCTATATCCAGTGATTCAGAGTTCATCGTATCGGGAAGTGCAGATAATACGGTGAGACTATGGGACGTCAAGACATGTACCTGTAAGACCATGAGTGGTCAGACTAGTTCTGTATCATCTGTGGCTATATCCAGTGATTCAGAGTTCATCGTATCGGGAAGTGCAGATAATACGGTGAGACTATGGGACGTCAAGACAGGTACCTGTAAGACCATAAGTGGTCACACTAGTTCTGTATATGCTGTGGCTATATCCAGTGATTCAGAGTTCATCGTATCGGGAAGTGCAGATTAGACGGTGAGACTATGGGACGTCAAGACAGGCACCTGTAAGACCATGAGTGGTCACAGACATTATGTATCATCTGTGGCTATATCCAGTGATTCAGAGTTCATCGTATCGGGAAGTGCAGATTAGACGGTGAGACTATGGGACGTCAAGACAGGTACCTGTAAGACCATGAGTGGTCACACTAGTTCTGTATCATCTGTGGCTATATCCAGTGATTCAGAGTTCATCGTATCGGGAAGTGCAGATTAGACGGTGAGACTATGGGACGTCAAGACAGGTACCTGTAAGACCATGAGTGGTCACACAAATTAGGTATATGCTGTGGCTATATCCAGTGATTCAGAGTTCGTCGTATCGGGAAGTGCAGATTATACGGTGAGACTATGGGACGTCAAGACAGGTACCTGTAAGACCATGAGTGGTCAGACTAGTTCTGTATGATCTGTGGCTATATCCAGTGATTCAGAGTTCATCGTATCGGGAAGTTATGATTATACGGTGAGACTATGGGACGTCAAGACAGGTACCTGTAAGACCATGAGTGGTCAGAATAGTTCTGTATATGCTGTGGCTATATCCAGTGATTCAGAGTTCATCGTATCGGGAAGTGCAGATAATACGGTGAGACTATGGGACGTCAAGACAGGCACCTGTAAGACCATGAGTGGTCAGACTAGTTCTGTATCATCTGTGGCTATATCCAGTGATTCAGAGTTCATCGTATCGGGAAGTGCAGATAATACGGTGAGACTATGGGACGTCAAGACAGGTACCTGTAAGACCATGAGTGGTCAGACTAGTTCTGTATCATCTGTGGCTATATCCAGTGATTCAGAGTTCATCGTATCGGGAAGTGCAGATAATACGGTGAGACTATGGGACGTCAAGACAGGCACCTGTAAGACCATGAGTGGTCAGACTAGTTCTGTATCATCTGTGGCTATATCCAGTGATTCAGAGTTCATCGTATCGGGAAGTGCAGATAATACGGTGAGACTATGGGACGTCAAGACAGGTACCTGTAAGACCATGAGTGGTCAGACTAGTTCTGTATCATCTGTGGCTATATCCAGTGATTCAGAGTTCATCGTATCGGGAAGTGCAGATAATACGGTGAGACTATGGGACGTCAAGACAGGTACCTGTAAGACCATAAGTGGTCACACTAGTTCTGTATATGCTGTGGCTATATCCAGTGATTCAGAGTTCATCGTATCGGGAAGTGCAGATTAGACGGTGAGACTATGGGACGTCAAGACAGGCACCTGTAAGACCATGAGTGGTCACAGACATTATGTATCATCTGTGGCTATATCCAGTGATTCAGAGTTCATCGTATCGGGAAGTGCAGATTAGACGGTGAGACTATGGGACGTCAAGACAGGTACCTGTAAGACCATGAGTGGTCACACTAGTTCTGTATCATCTGTGGCTATATCCAGTGATTCAGAGTTCATCGTATCGGGAAGTGCAGATTAGACGGTGAGACTATGGGACGTCAAGACAGGTACCTGTAAGACCATGAGTGGTCACACAAATTAGGTATATGCTGTGGCTATATCCAGTGATTCAGAGTTCATCGTATCGGGAAGTGCAGATAATACGGTGAGACTATGGGACGTCAAGACAGGTACCTGTAAGACCATGAGTGGTCACACTAGTTCTGTATGATCTGTGGCTATATCCAGTGATTCAGAGTTCATCGTATCGGGAAGTTATGATTATACGGTGAGACTATGGGACGTCAAGACAGGTACCTGTAAGACCATGAGTGGTCACACTAGTTCTGTATATGCTGTGGCTATATCCAGTGATTCAGAGTTCATCGTATCGGGAAGTGCAGATTAGACGGTGAGACTATGGGACGTCAAGACAGGTACCTGTAAGACCATGAGTGGTCACACTAGTTCTGTATCATCTGTGGCTATATCCAGTGATTCAGAGTTCATCGTATCGGGAAGTTATGATTATACGGTGAGACTATGGGACGTCAAGACAGGTACCTGTAAGACCATGAGTGGTCACACTAGTTCTGTATATGCTGTGGCTATATCCAGTGATTCAGAGTTCATCGTATCGGGAAGTGCAGATTAGACGGTGAGACTATGGGACGTCAAGACAGGTACCTGTAAGACCATGAGTGGTCACACATATTCTGTATATGCTGTGGCTATATCCAGTGATTCAGAGTTCATCGTATCGGGAAGTGCAGATAATACGGTGAGACTATGGGACGTCAAGACAGGTACCTGTAAGACCATGAGTGGTCAGACTAGTTCTGTATGATCTGTGGCTATATCCAGTGATTCAGAGTTCATCGTATCGGGAAGTGCAGATAATACGGTGAGACTATGGGACGTCAAGACAGGCACCTGTAAGACCATGAGTGGTCAGACTAGTTCTGTATCATCTGTGGCTATATCCAGTGATTCAGAGTTCATCGTATCGGGAAGTGCAGATAATACGGTGAGACTATGGGACGTCAAGACAGGTACCTGTAAGACCATGAGTGGTCAGACTAGTTCTGTATCATCTGTGGCTATATCCAGTGATTCAGAGTTCATCGTATCGGGAAGTAGAGATTATACGGTGAGACTATGGGACGTCAAGACAAGTACCTGTAAGACCATGAGTGGTCACAGACATTATGTATCATCTGTGGCTATATCCAGTGATTCAGAGTTCATCGTATCGGGAAGTGCAGATTAGACGGTGAGACTATGGGACGTCAAGACAGGTACCTGTAAGACCATGAGTGGTCACACTAGTTCTGTATCATCTGTGGCTATATCCAGTGATTCAGAGTTCATCGTATCGGGAAGTGCAGATTAGACGGTGAGACTATGGGACGTCAAGACAGGTACCTGTAAGACCATGAGTGGTCACACTAGTTCTGTATCATCTGTGGCTATATCCAGTGATTCAGAGTTCATCGTATCGGGAAGTGCAGATAATACGGTGAGACTATGGGACGTCAAGACAGGCACCTGTAAGACCATGAGTGGTCAGACTAGTTCTGTATCATCTGTGGCTATATCCAGTGATTCAGAGTTCATCGTATCGGGAAGTGCAGATAATACGGTGAGACTATGGGACGTCAAGACAGGTACCTGTAAGACCATGAGTGGTCAGACTAGTTCTGTATCATCTGTGGCTATATCCAGTGATTCAGAGTTCATCGTATCGGGAAGTAGAGATTATACGGTGAGACTATGGGACGTCAAGACAAGTACCTGTAAGACCATGAGTGGTCACAGACATTATGTATCATCTGTGGCTATATCCAGTGATTCAGAGTTCATCGTATCGGGAAGTGCAGATTAGACGGTGAGACTATGGGACGTCAAGACAGGTACCTGTAAGACCATGAGTGGTCACACTAGTTCTGTATCATCTGTGGCTATATCCAGTGATTCAGAGTTCATCGTATCGGGAAGTGCAGATTAGACGGTGAGACTATGGGACGTCAAGACAGGTACCTGTAAGACCATGAGTGGTCACACAAATTAGGTATATGCTGTGGCTATATCCAGTGATTCAGAGTTCATCGTATCGGGAAGTGCAGATAATACGGTGAGACTATGGGACGTCAAGACAGGTACCTGTAAGACCATGAGTGGTCACACTAGTTCTGTATGATCTGTGGCTATATCCAGTGATTCAGAGTTCATCGTATCGGGAAGTTATGATTATACGGTGAGACTATGGGACGTCAAGACAGGTACCTGTAAGACCATGAGTGGTCACACTAGTTCTGTATATGCTGTGGCTATATCCAGTGATTCAGAGTTCATCGTATCGGGAAGTGCAGATTAGACGGTGAGACTATGGGACGTCAAGACAGGTACCTGTAAGACCATGAGTGGTCACACATATTCTGTATATGCTGTGGCTATATCCAGTGATTCAGAGTTCATCGTATCGGGAAGTGCAGATAATACGGTGAGACTATGGGACGTCAAGACAGGTACCTGTAAGACCATGAGTGGTCACACTAGTTCTGTATATGCTGTGGCTATATCCAGTGATTCAGAGTTCATCGTATCGGGAAGTGATGATTAGACAGTGAGACTATGGGACGTCAAGACAGGTACCTGTAAGACCATGAGTGGTCACACAAATTAGGTATATGCTGTGGCTATATCCAGTGATTCAGAGTTCGTCGTATCGGGAAGTGCAGATTATACGGTGAGACTATGGGACGTCAAGACAGGTACCTGTAAGACCATGAGTGGTCACACTAGTTCTGTATGATCTGTGGCTATATCCAGTGATTCAGAGTTCATCGTATCGGGAAGTTATGATTATACGGTGAGACTATGGGACGTCAAGACAGGTACCTGTAAGACCATGAGTGGTCAGAATAGTTCTGTATATGCTGTGGCTATATCCAGTGATTCAGAGTTCATCGTATCGGGAAGTGCAGATAATACGGTGAGACTATGGGACGTCAAGACATGTACCTGTAAGACCATGAGTGGTCAGACTAGTTCTGTATCATCTGTGGCTATATCCAGTGATTCAGAGTTCATCGTATCGGGAAGTGCAGATGAGACGGTGAGACTATGGGACGTCAAGACAAGTACCTGTAAGACCATGAGTGGTCAGACTAGTTCTGTATGATCTGTGGCTATATCCAGTGATTCAGAGTTCATCGTATCGGGAAGTGCAGATAATACGGTGAGACTATGGGACGTCAAGACAGGCACCTGTAAGACCATGAGTGGTCACAGACATTATGTATCATCTGTGGCTATATCCAGTGATTCAGAGTTCATCGTATCGGGAAGTGCAGATTAGACGGTGAGACTATGGGACGTCAAGACAGGTACCTGTAAGACCATGAGTGGTCACACTAGTTCTGTATCATCTGTGGCTATATCCAGTGATTCAGAGTTCATCGTATCGGGAAGTGCAGATTAGACGGTGAGACTATGGGACGTCAAGACAGGTACCTGTAAGACCATGAGTGGTCACACAAATTAGGTATATGCTGTGGCTATATCCAGTGATTCAGAGTTCATCGTATCGGGAAGTTATGATTATACGGTGAGACTATGGGACGTCAAGACAGGTACCTGTAAGACCATGAGTGGTCAGAATAGTTCTGTATATGCTGTGGCTATATCCAGTGATTCAGAGTTCATCGTATCGGGAAGTGCAGATAATACGGTGAGACTATGGGACGTCAAGACAGGCACCTGTAAGACCATGAGTGGTCAGACTAGTTCTGTATCATCTGTGGCTATATCCAGTGATTCAGAGTTCATCGTATCGGGAAGTGCAGATAATACGGTGAGACTATGGGACGTCAAGACAGGTACCTGTAAGACCATGAGTGGTCAGACTAGTTCTGTATCATCTGTGGCTATATCCAGTGATTCAGAGTTCATCGTATCGGGAAGTAGAGATTATACGGTGAGACTATGGGACGTCAAGACAAGTACCTGTAAGACCATAAGTGGTCACACTAGTTCTGTATATGCTGTGGCTATATCCAGTGATTCAGAGTTCATCGTATCGTGAAGTAGAGATTATACGGTGAGACTATGGGACGTCAAGACAGGTACCTGTAAGACCATGAGTGGTCACAGACATTATGTATCATCTGTGGCTATATCCAGTGATTCAGAGTTCATCGTATCGGGAAGTGCAGATTAGACGGTGAGACTATGGGACGTCAAGACAGGTACCTGTAAGACCATGAGTGGTCAGACTAGTTCTGTATGATCTGTGGCTATATCCAGTGATTCAGAGTTCATCGTATCGGGAAGTGATGATTAGACAGTGAGACTATGGGACGTCAAGACAGGTACCTGTAAGACCATGAGTGGTCACACAAATTAGGTATATGCTGTGGCTATATCCAGTGATTCAGAGTTCGTCGTATCGGGAAGTGCAGATTATACGGTGAGACTATGGGACGTCAAGACAGGTACCTGTAAGACCATGAGTGGTCAGACTAGTTCTGTATGATCTGTGGCTATATCCAGTGATTCAGAGTTCATCGTATCGGGAAGTTATGATTATACGGTGAGACTATGGGACGTCAAGACAGGTACCTGTAAGACCATGAGTGGTCAGAATAGTTCTGTATATGCTGTGGCTATATCCAGTGATTCAGAGTTCATCGTATCGGGAAGTGCAGATAATACGGTGAGACTATGGGACGTCAAGACAGGCACCTGTAAGACCATGAGTGGTCAGACTAGTTCTGTATCATCTGTGGCTATATCCAGTGATTCAGAGTTCATCGTATCGGGAAGTGCAGATAATACGGTGAGACTATGGGACGTCAAGACAGGTACCTGTAAGACCATGAGTGGTCAGACTAGTTCTGTATCATCTGTGGCTATATCCAGTGATTCAGAGTTCATCGTATCGGGAAGTGCAGATAATACGGTGAGACTATGGGACGTCAAGACAGGTACCTGTAAGACCATAAGTGGTCACACTAGTTCTGTATATGCTGTGGCTATATCCAGTGATTCAGAGTTCATCGTATCGGGAAGTGCAGATTAGACGGTGAGACTATGGGACGTCAAGACAGGCACCTGTAAGACCATGAGTGGTCACAGACATTATGTATCATCTGTGGCTATATCCAGTGATTCAGAGTTCATCGTATCGGGAAGTGCAGATTATACGGTGAGACTATGGGACGTCAAGACAGGTACCTGTAAGACCATGAGTGGTCACACAAATTAGTTATATGCTGTGGCTATATCCAGTGATTCAGAGTTCATCGTATCGGGAAGTAGAGATTATACGGTGAGACTATGGGACGTCAAGACAAGTACCTGTAAGACCATAAGTGGTCACACTAGTTCTGTATATGCTGTGGCTATATCCAGTGATTCAGAGTTCATCGTATCGGGAAGTGCAGATTATACGGTGAGACTATGGGACGTCAAGACAGGTACCTGTAAGACCATGAGTGGTCAGACTAGTTCTGTATGATCTGTGGCTATATCCAGTGATTCAGAGTTCATCGTATCGGGAAGTGATGATTAGACAGTGAGACTATGGGACGTCAAGACAGGTACCTGTAAGACCATGAGTGGTCAGACTAGTTCTGTATATGCTGTGGCTATATCCAGTGATTCAGAGTTCATCGTATCGGGAAGTGCAGATTAGACGGTGAGACTATGGGACGTCAAGACAGGTACCTGTAAGACCATGAGTGGTCAGACTAGTTCTGTATGATCTGTGGCTATATCCAGTGATTCAGAGTTCATCGTATCGGGAAGTGCAGATTATACGGTGAGACTATGGGACGTCAAGACAGGTACCTGTAAGACCATGAGTGGTCACACTAGTTCTGTATATGCTGTGGCTATATCCAGTGATTCAGAGTTCATCGTATCGGGAAGTGATGATTAGACAGTGAGACTATGGGACGTCAAGACAGGTACCTGTAAGACCATGAGTGGTCACACAAATTAGGTATATGCTGTGGCTATATCCAGTGATTCAGAGTTCGTCGTATCGGGAAGTGCAGATTATACGGTGAGACTATGGGACGTCAAGACAGGTACCTGTAAGACCATGAGTGGTCAGACTAGTTCTGTATGATCTGTGGCTATATCCAGTGATTCAGAGTTCATCGTATCGGGAAGTTATGATTATACGGTGAGACTATGGGACGTCAAGACAGGTACCTGTAAGACCATGAGTGGTCAGAATAGTTCTGTATATGCTGTGGCTATATCCAGTGATTCAGAGTTCATCGTATCGGGAAGTGATGATTAGACAGTGAGACTATGGGACGTCAAGACAGGTACCTGTAAGACCATGAGTGGTCACACAAATTAGGTATATGCTGTGGCTATATCCAGTGATTCAGAGTTCATCGTATCGGGAAGTGCAGATTAGACGGTGAGACTATGGGACGTCAAGACAGGTACCTGTAAGACCATGAGTGGTCACACTAGTTCTGTATATGCTGTGGCTATATCCAGTGATTCAGAGTTCATCGTATCGGGAAGTGCAGATAATACGGTGAGACTATGGGACGTCAAGACAGGTACCTGTAAGACCATGAGTGGTCAGACTAGTTCTGTATCATCTGTGGCTATATCCAGTGATTCAGAGTTCATCGTATCGGGAAGTGATGATTAGACAGTGAGACTATGGGACGTCAAGACAGGTACCTGTAAGACCATGAGTGGTCACACTAGTTCTGTATGATCTGTGGCTATATCCAGTGATTCAGAGTTCATCGTATCGGGAAGTGCAGATTATACGGTGAGACTATGGGACGTCAAGACAGGTACCTGTAAGACCATGAGTGGTCACACTAGTTCTGTATGATCTGTGGCTATATCCAGTGATTCAGAGTTCATCGTATCGGGAAGTGATGATTAGACAGTGAGACTATGGGACGTCAAGACAGGTACCTGTAAGACCATGAGTGGTCAGACTAGTTCTGTATCATCTGTGGCTATATCCAGTGATTCAGAGTTCATCGTATCGGGAAGTGATGATTAGACAGTGAGACTATGGGACGTCAAGACAGGTACCTGTAAGACCATGAGTGGTCACACTAGTTCTGTATGATCTGTGGCTATATCCAGTGATTCAGAGTTCATCGTATCGGGAAGTGCAGATTATACGGTGAGACTATGGGACGTCAAGACAGGTACCTGTAAGACCATGAGTGGTCAGACTAGTTCTGTATGATCTGTGGCTATATCCAGTGATTCAGAGTTCATCGTATCGGGAAGTGCAGATTATACGGTGAGACTATGGGACGTCAAGACAGGTACCTGTAAGACCATGAGTGGTCACACTAGTTCTGTATTATCTGTGGCTATATCCAGTGATTCAGAGTTCATCGTATCGGGAAGTTATGATTATACGGTGAGACTATGGGACGTCAAGACAGGTACCTGTAAGACCATGAGTGGTCAGAATAGTTCTGTATATGCTGTGGCTATATCCAGTGATTCAGAGTTCATCGTATCGGGAAGTGCAGATTAGACGGTGAGACTATGGGACGTCAAGACAGGTACCTGTAAGACCATGAGTGGTCACAGACATTATGTATCATCTGTGGCTATATCCAGTGATTCAGAGTTCATCGTATCGGGAAGTGCAGATTATACGGTGAGACTATGGGACGTCAAGACAGGTACCTGTAAGACCATAAGTGGTCACACTAGTTCTGTATATGCTGTGGCTATATCCAGTGATTCAGAGTTCATCGTATCGGGAAGTAGAGATTATACGGTGAGACTATGGGACGTCAAGACAAGTACCTGTAAGACCATAAGTGGTCACACTAGTTCTGTATATGCTGTGGCTATATCCAGTGATTCAGAGTTCATCGTATCGGGAAGTGCAGATAATACGGTGAGACTATGGGACGTCAAGACAGGTACCTGTAAGACCATGAGTGGTCACACAAATTAGGTATATGCTGTGGCTATATCCAGTGATTCAGAGTTCATCGTATCGGGAAATGCAGATTATACGGTGAGACTATGGGACGTCAAGACAGGTACCTGTAAGACCATGAGTGGTCACACATGGTATGTATTATCTGTGGCTATATCCAGTGATTCAGAGTTCATCGTATCGGGAAGTGATGATTAGACAGTAAGACTATGGGACGTCAAGACAGGTACCTGTAAGACCATGAGTGGTCACACAAATTAGGTATGATCTGTGGCTATAACCAGTGATTCAGAGTTCATCGTATCGGGAAGTGCAGATTATACGGTGAGACTATGGGACGTCAAGACAGGTACCTGTAAGACCATGAGTGGTCACACTAGTTCTGTATGATCTGTGGCTATATCCAGTGATTCAGAGTTCATCGTATCGGGAAGTGATGATTAGACAGTGAGACTATGGGACGTCAAGACAGGTACCTGTAAGACCATGAGTGGTCACACTAGTTATGTAAATGCTGTGGCTATATCCAGTGATTCAGAGTTCATCGTATCGGGAAGTGATGATTAGACAGTGAGACTATGGGACGTCAAGACAGGTACCTGTAAGACCATGAGTGGTCAGACTAGTTCTGTATCATCTGTGGCTATATCCAGTGATTCAGAGTTCATCGTATCGGGAAGTGATGATTAGACAGTGAGACTATGGGACGTCAAGACAGGTACCTGTAAGACCATGAGTGGTCACACTAGTTCTGTATGATCTGTGGCTATATCCAGTGATTCAGAGTTCATCGTATCGGGAAGTTATGATTATACGGTGAGACTATGGGACGTCAAGACAGGTACCTGTAAGACCATGAGTGGTCACACTAGTTCTGTATGATCTGTGGCTATATCCAGTGATTCAGAGTTCATCGTATCGGGAAGTGCAGATAATACGGTGAGACTATGGGACGTCAAGACAAGTACCTGTAAGACCATGAGTGGTCACACTAGTTCTGTATGATCTGTGGCTATAACCAGTGGTTCAGAGTTCATCGTATCGGGAAGTGCAGATAATACGGTGAGACTATGGGACGTCAAGACAGGTACCTGTAAGACCATGAGTGGTCACACTAGTTCTGTATGATCTGTGGCTATATCCAGTGATTCAGAGTTCATCGTATCGGGAAGTTATGATTAGACAGTGAGACTATGGGACGTCAAGACAGGTACCTGTAAGACCATGAGTGGTCACACTAGTTCTGTATGATCTGTGGCTATATCCAGTGATTCAGAGTTCATCGTATCGGGAAGTGCAGATAATACGGTGAGACTATGGGACGTCAAGACAAGTACCTGTAAGACCATGAGTGGTCAGACTAGTTCTGTATGATCTGTGGCTATATCCAGTGATTCAGAGTTCATCGTATCGGGAAGTGCAGATTATACGGTGAGACTATGGGACGTCAAGACAGGTACCTGTAAGACCATGAGTGGTCACACTAGTTCTGTATGATCTGTGGCTATATCCAGTGATTCAGAGTTCATCGTATCGGGAAGTTATGATTATACGGTGAGACTATGGGACGTCAAGACAGGTACCTGTAAGACCATGAGTGGTCAGAATAGTTCTGTATATGCTGTGGCTATATCCAGTGATTCAGAGTTCATCGTATCGGGAAGTGCAGATTAGACGGTGAGACTATGGGACGTCAAGACAGGTACCTGTAAGACCATGAGTGGTCACACTAGTTCTGTATATGCTGTGGCTATATCCAGTGATTCAGAGTTCATCGTATCGGGAAGTGATGATTAGACAGTGAGACTATGGGACGTCAAGACAGGTACCTGTAAGACCATGAGTGGTCACACAAATTAGGTATATGCTGTGGCTATATCCAGTGATTCAGAGTTCATCGTATCGGGAAGTGCAGATAATACGGTGAGACTATGGGACGTCAAGACAGGTACCTGTAAGACCATGAGTGGTCACACAAATTAGGTATATGCTGTGGCTATATCCAGTGATTCAGAGTTCGTCGTATCGGGAAGTGCAGATAATACGGTGAGACTATGGGACGTCAAGACAGGCACCTGTAAGACCATGAGTGGTCAGACTAGTTCTGTATCATCTGTGGCTATATCCAGTGATTCAGAGTTCATCGTATCGGGAAGTGCAGATTATACGGTGAGACTATGGGACGTCAAGACAGGTACCTGTAAGACCATGAGTGGTCAGACTAGTTCTGTATGATCTGTGGCTATATCCAGTGATTCAGAGTTCATCGTATCGGGAAGTGCAGATAATACGGTGAGACTATGGGACGTCAAGACAGGCACCTGTAAGACCATGAGTGGTAACAGACATTATGTATCATCTGTGGCTATATCCAGTGATTCAGAGTTCATCGTATCGGGAAGTGCAGATTATACGGTGAGACTATGGGACGTCAAGACAGGTACCTGTAAGACCATAAGTGGTCACACTAGTTCTGTATATGCTGTGGCTATATCCAGTGATTCAGAGTTCATCGTATCGGGAAGTAGAGATTATACGGTGAGACTATGGGACGTCAAGACAGGTACCTGTAAGACCATGAGTGGTCAGAATAGTTCTGTATATGCTGTGGCTATATCCAGTGATTCAGAGTTCATCGTATCGGGAAGTGCAGATTAGACGGTGAGACTATGGGACGTCAAGACAGGTACCTGTAAGACCATGAGTGGTCACACTAGTTCTGTATATGCTGTGGCTATATCCAGTGATTCAGAGTTCATCGTATCGGGAAGTGATGATTAGACAGTGAGACTATGGGACGTCAAGACAGGTACCTGTAAGACCATGAGTGGTCACAGACATTATGTATCATCTGTGGCTATATCCAGTGATTCAGAGTTCATCGTATCGGGAAGTGCAGATAATACGGTGAGACTATGGGACGTCAAGACAGGCACCTGTAAGACCATGAGTGGTCAGACTAGTTCTGTATCATCTGTGGCTATATCCAGTGATTCAGAGTTCATCGTATCGGGAAGTGCAGATTAGACGGTGAGACTATGGGACGTCAAGACAGGTACCTGTAAGACCATGAGTGGTCACACTAGTCATGTATGATCTGTGGCTATATCCAGTGATTCAGAGTTCATCGTATCGGGAAGTGCAGATAATACGGTGAGACTATGGGACGTCAAGACAGGTACCTGTAAGACCATGAGTGGTCACACTAGTTCTGTATGATCTGTGGCTATATCCAGTGATTCAGAGTTCATCGTATCGGGAAGTGCAGATAATACGGTGAGACTATGGGACGTCAAGACAGGTACCTGTAAGACCATGAGTGGTCAGACTAGTTCTGTATGATCTGTGGCTATATCCATTGATTCAGAGTTCATCGTATCGGGAAGTGCAGATAATACGGTGAGACTATGGGACGTCAAGACAGGCACCTGTAAGACCATGAGTGGTCACAGACATTATGTATCATCTGTGGCTACTTCTAGTGATTCAGAGTTCATCGTATCGGGAAGTGCAGATTAGACGGTGAGACTATGGGACGTCAAGACAAGTACCTGTAAGACCATGAGTGGTCACACATATTCTGTATGATCTGTGGCTATATCCAGTGATTCAGAGTTCATCGTATCGGGAAGTGCAGATTATACGGTGAGACTATGGGACGTCAAGACAGGTACCTGTAAGACCATGAGTGGTCACACATATTCTGTATCATCTGTGGCTATATCCAGTGATTCAGAGTTCATCGTATCGGGAAGTGCAGATAATACGGTGAGACTATGGGACGTCAAGACAGGCACCTGTAAGACCATGAGTGGTCAGACTAGTTCTGTATCATCTGTGGCTATATCCAGTGATTCAGAGTTCATCGTATCGGGAAGTGCAGATAATACGGTGAGACTATGGGACGTCAAGACAGGCACCTGTAAGACCATGAGTGGTCACACTAGTTCTGTATGATCTGTGGCTATATCCAGTGATTCAGAGTTCATCGTATCGGGAAGTGCAGATAATACGGTGAGACTATGGGACGTCAAGACAGGTACCTGTAAGACCATAAGTGGTCACACTAGTTCTGTATATGCTGTGGCTATATCCAGTGATTCAGAGTTCATCGTATCGGGAAGTGCAGATTAGACGGTGAGACTATGGGACGTCAAGACAGGTACCTGTAAGACCATGAGTGGTCACACAAATTAGGTATATGCTGTGGCTATATCCAGTGATTCAGAGTTCATCGTATCGGGAAGTGCAGATTATACGGTGAGACTATGGGACGTCAAGACAGGTACCTGTAAGACCATGAGTGGTCACACTAGTTCTGTATGATCTGTGGCTATATCCAGTGATTCAGAGTTCATCGTATCGGGAAGTTATGATTATACGGTGAGACTATGGGACGTCAAGACAGGTACCTGTAAGACCATGAGTGGTCAGACTAGTTCTGTATATGCTGTGGCTATATCCAGTGATTCAGAGTTCATCGTATCGGGAAGTGCAGATAATACGGTGAGACTATGGGACGTCAAGACAGGTACCTGTAAGACCATGAGTGGTCACACAAATTAGGTATATGCTGTGGCTATATCCAGTGATTCAGAGTCCATCGTATCGGGAAGTGCAGATTATACGGTGAGACTATGGGACGTCAAGACAGGTACCTGTAAGACCATGAGTGGTCACACTAGTTCTGTATGATCTGTGGCTATATCCAGTGATTCAGAGTTCATCGTATCGGGAAGTTATGATTATACGGTGAGACTATGGGACGTCAAGACAGGTACCTGTAAGACCATGAGTGGTCACACTAGTTCTGTATATGCTGTGGCTATATCCAGTGATTCAGAGTTCATCGTATCGGGAAGTGCAGATTATACGGTGAGACTATGGGACGTCAAGACAGGTACCTGTAAGACCATGAGTGGTCACACATATTCTGTATCATCTGTGGCTATATCCAGTGATTCAGAGTTCATCGTATCGGGAAGTCATGATTATACGGTGAGACTATGAGACGTCAAGACAGGTACCTGTAAGACCATGAGTGGTCACACTAGTTCTGTATATGCTGTGGCTATATCCAGTGATTCAGAGTTCATCGTATCGGGAAGTGCAGATTAGACGGTGAGACTATGTGACGTCAAGACAGGTACCTGTAAGACCATGAGTGGTCACACTAGTTCTGTATATGCTGTGGCTATATCCAGTGATTCAGAGTTCATCGTATCGGGAAGTGCAGATTAGACGGTGAGACTATGGGACGTCAAGACAAGTACCTGTAAGACCATGAGTGGTCACACATGGTATGTATTATCTGTGGCTATATCCAGTGATTCAGAGTTCATCGTATCGGGAAGTGATGATTAGACAGTGAGACTATGGGACGTCAAGACAGGTACCTGTAAGACCATGAGTGGTCACACTAGTTATGTATTATCTGTGGCTATATCCAGTGATTCAGAGTTCGTCGTATCGGGAAGTGCAGATTATACGGTGAGACTATGGGACGTCAAGACAGGTACCTGTAAGACCATGAGTGGTCACACTAGTTCTGTATGATCTGTGGCTATAACCAGTGATTCAGAGTTCATCGTATCGGGAAGTGCAGATAATACGGTGAGACTATGGGACGTCAAGACAGGTACCTGTAAGACCATGAGTGGTCACACTAGTCATGTATGATCTGTGGCTATATCCAGTGATTCAGAGTTCATCGTATCGGGAAGTGCAGATTATACGGTGAGACTATGGGACGTCAAGACAGGTACCTGTAAGACCATGAGTGGTCACACTAGTTCTGTATGATCTGTGGCTATATCCAGTGATTCAGAGTTCATCGTATCGGGAAGTTATGATTATACGGTGAGACTATGGGACGTCAAGACAGGTACCTGTAAGACCATGAGTGGTCAGAATAGTTCTGTATATGCTGTGGCTATATCCAGTGATTCAGAGTTCATCGTATCGGGAAGTGCAGATAATACGGTGAGACTATGGGACGTCAAGACAGGCACCTGTAAGACCATGAGTGGTCAGACTAGTTCTGTATCATCTGTGGCTATATCCAGTGATTCAGAGTTCATCGTATCGGGAAGTGCAGATTAGACGGTGAGACTATGGGACGTCAAGACAGGTACCTGTAAGACCATGAGTGGTCACAGACATTATGTATCATCTGTGGCTATATCCAGTGATTCAGAGTTCATCGTATCGGGAAGTGCAGATTATACGGTGAGACTATGGGACGTCAAGACAGGTACCTGTAAGTCCATGAGTGGTCACACAAATTAGGTATATGCTGTGGCTATATCCAGTGATTCAGAGTTCGTCGTATCGGGAAGTCATGATAATACGGTGAGACTATGGGACGTCAAGACAGGTACCTGTAAGACCATGAGTGGTCAGACTAGTTCTGTATGATCTGTGGCTATATCCATTGATTCAGAGTTCATCGTATCGGGAAGTGCAGATAATACGGTGAGACTATGGGACGTCAAGACAGGCACCTGTAAGACCATGAGTGGTCACAGACATTATGTATCATCTGTGGCTACTTCTAGTGATTCAGAGTTCATCGTATCGGGAAGTGCAGATTAGACGGTGAGACTATGGGACGTCAAGACAAGTACCTGTAAGACCATGAGTGGTCACACATATTCTGTATGATCTGTGGCTATATCCAGTGATTCAGAGTTCATCGTATCGGGAAGTGCAGATTATACGGTGAGACTATGGGACGTCAAGACAGGTACCTGTAAGACCATGAGTGGTCACAGACATTATGTATCATCTGTGGCTATATCCAGTGATTCAGAGTTCATCGTATCGGGAAGTGCAGATAATACGGTGAGACTATGGGACGTCAAGACAGGCACCTGTAAGACCATGAGTGGTCACAGACATTATGTATCATCTGTGGCTACTTCTAGTGATTCAGAGTTCATCGTATCGGGAAGTGCAGATTATACGGTGAGACTATGGGACGTCAAGACAGGTACCTGTAAGACCATAAGTGGTCACACTAGTTCTGTATATGCTGTGGCTATATCCAGTGATTCAGAGTTCATCGTATCGGGAAGTGCAGATAATACGGTGAGACTATGGGACGTCAAGACAGGTACCTGTAAGACCATGAGTGGTCACACTAGTTGTGAATCATCTGTGGCTATATCCAGTGATTCAGAGTTCATCGTATCGGGAAGTGATGATTATACGGTGAGACTATGGGACGTCAAGACAAGTACCTGTAAGACCATGAGTGGTCACAGACATTATGTATCATCTGTGGCTATATCCAGTGATTCAGAGTTCATCGTATCGGGAAGTGCAGATAATACGGTGAGACTATGGGACGTCAAGACAGGCACCTGTAAGACCATGAGTGGTCACAGACATTATGTATCATCTGTGGCTACTTCTAGTGATTCAGAGTTCATCGTATCGGGAAGTGCAGATTAGACGGTGAGACTATGGGACGTCAAGACAGGTTTCTGTAAGACCATGAGTGGTCAGAATAGTTCTGTATATGCTGTGGCTATATCCAGTGATTCAGAGTTCATCGTATCGGGAAGTGCAGATTATACGGTGAGACTATGGGACGTCAAGACAAGTACCTGTAAGTCCATGAGTGGTCACACTAGTTCTGTATGATCTGTGGCTATATCCAGTGATTCAGAGTTCATCGTATCGGGAAGTGCAGATTATACGGTGAGACTATGGGACGTCAAGACAGGTACCTGTAAGACCATGAGTGGTCACACTAGTTCTGTATGATCTGTGGCTATATCCAGTGATTCAGAGTTCATCGTATCGGGAAGTGCAGATTATACGGTGAGACTATGGGACGTCAAGACAGGCACCTGTAAGACCATGAGTGGTCACACTAGTTGTGAATCATCTGTGGCTATATCCAGTGATTCAGAGTTCATCGTATCGGGAAGTGCAGATTATACGGTGAGACTATGGGACGTCAAGACAGGTACCTGTAAGACCATGAGTGGTCAGAATAGTTCTGTATATGCTGTGGCTATATCCAGTGATTCAGAGTTCATCGTATCGGGAAGTGCAGATTAGACGGTGAGACTATGGGACGTCAAGACAGGTACCTGTAAGACCATGAGTGGTCACACTAGTTCTGTATATGCTGTGGCTATATCCAGTGATTCAGAGTTCATCGTATCGGGAAGTGCAGATAATACGGTGAGACTATGGGACGTCAAGACAGGCACCTGTAAGAGCATGAGTGGTCACAGACATTATGTATCATCTGTGGCTACTTCTAGTGATTCAGAGTTCATCGTATCGGGAAGTCATGATTATACGGTGAGACTATGGGACGTCAAGACAGGTACCTGTAAGACCATGAGTGGTCACACTAGTTCTGTATATGCTGTGGCTATATCCAGTGATTCAGAGTTCATCGTATCGGGAAGTGCAGATAATACGGTGAGACTATGGGACGTCAAGACAGGTACCTGTAAGACCATGAGTGGTCACACTAGTTGTGAATCATCTGTGGCTATATCCAGTGATTCAGAGTTCATCGTATCGTGAAGTAGAGATTATACGGTGAGACTATGGGCGTCAAGACAAGTACCTGTAAGACCATGAGTGGTCACACATGGTATGTATTATCTGTGGCTATATCCAGTGATTCAGAGTTCATCGTATCGGGAAGTGATGATTAGACAGTGAGACTATGGGACGTCAAGACAGGCACCTGTAAGACCATGAGTGGTCACACTAGTTGTGAATCATCTGTGGCTATATCCAGTGATTCAGAGTTCATCGTATCGTGAAGTAGAGATTATACGGTGAGACTATGGGACGTCAAGACAGGTACCTGTAAGACCATGAGTGGTCACACTAGTCATGTATGATCTGTGGCTATATCCAGTGATTCAGAGTTCATCGTATCGTGAAGTAGAGATTATACGGTGAGACTATGGGACGTCAAGACAAGTACCTGTAAGACCATGAGTGGTCACACATGGTATGTATTATCTGTGGCTATATCCAGTGATTCAGAGTTCATCGTATCGGGAAGTGCAGATAATACGGTGAGACTATGGGACGTCAAGACAGGCACCTGTAAGACCATGAGTGGTCACACTAGTTGTGAATCATCTGTGGCTATATCCAGTGATTCAGAGTTCATCGTATCGTGAAGTAGAGATTATACGGTGAGACTATGGGACGTCAAGACAGGTACCTGTAAGACCATGAGTGGTCACACTAGTTGTGAATCATCTGTGGCTATATCCAGTGATTCAGAGTTCATCGTATCGGGAAGTGATGATTATACGGTGAGACTATGGGACGTCAAGACAAGTACCTGTAAGACCATGAGTGGTCACAGACATTATGTATCATCTGTGGCTATATCCAGTGATTCAGAGTTCATCGTATCGGGAAGTGCAGATAATACGGTGAGACTATGGGACGTCAAGACAGGCACCTGTAAGACCATGAGTGGTCACAGACATTATGTATCATCTGTGGCTACTTCTAGTGATTCAGAGTTCATCGTATCGGGAAGTGCAGATTAGACGGTGAGACTATGGGACGTCAAGACAGGTACCTGTAAGACCATGAGTGGTCACACATATTCTGTATATGCTGTGGCTATATCCAGTGATTCAGAGTTCATCGTATCGGGAAGTGCAGATTAGACGGTGAGACTATGGGACGTCAAGACAGGCACCTGTAAGACCATGAGTGGTCACACTAGTTGTGAATCATCTGTGGCTATATCCAGTGATTCAGAGTTCATCGTATCGGGAAGTAGAGATTATACGGTGAGACTATGGGACGTCAAGACAGGTACCTGTAAGACCATGAGTGGTCAGACTAGTTCTGTATATGCTGTGGCTATATCCAGTGATTCAGAGTTCATCGTATCGGGAAGTGCAGATAATACGGTGAGACTATGGGACGTCAAGACAGGCACCTGTAAGACCATGAGTGGTCACAGACATTATGTATCATCTGTGGCTACTTCTAGTGATTCAGAGTTCATCGTATCGGGAAGTGCAGATTAGACGGTGAGACTATGGGACGTCAAGACAGGTACCTGTAAGACCATGAGTGGTCACACATATTCTGTATATGCTGTGGCTATATCCAGTGATTCAGAGTTCATCGTATCGGGAAGTGCAGATTAGACGGTGAGACTATGGGACGTCAAGACAGGCACCTGTAAGACCATGAGTGGTCACACTAGTTGTGAATCATCTGTGGCTATAACCAGTGATTCAGAGTTCATCGTATCGTGAAGTAGAGATTATACGGTGAGACTATGGGACGTCAAGACAGGTACCTGTAAGACCATGAGTGGTCACACTAGTTCTGTATGATCTGTGGCTATATCCAGTGATTCAGAGTTCATCGTATCGGGAAGTGCAGATTATACGGTGAGACTATGGGACGTCAAGACAGGCACCTGTAAGACCATGAGTGGTCACACTAGTTGTGAATCATCTGTGGCTATATCCAGTGATTCAGAGTTCATCGTATCGGGAAGTGCAGATTATACGGTGAGACTATGGGACGTCAAGACAGGTACCTGTAAGACCATGAGTGGTCAGAATAGTTCTGTATATGCTGTGGCTATATCCAGTGATTCAGAGTTCATCGTATCGGGAAGTGCAGATTAGACGGTGAGACTATGGGACGTCAAGACAGGTACCTGTAAGACCATGAGTGGTCACACTAGTTCTGTATATGCTGTGGCTATATCCAGTGATTCAGAGTTCATCGTATCGGGAAGTGCAGATAATACGGTGAGACTATGGGACGTCAAGACAGGCACCTGTAAGAGCATGAGTGGTCACAGACATTATGTATCATCTGTGGCTACTTCTAGTGATTCAGAGTTCATCGTATCGGGAAGTCATGATTATACGGTGAGACTATGGGACGTCAAGACAGGTACCTGTAAGACCATGAGTGGTCACACTAGTTCTGTATATGCTGTGGCTATATCCAGTGATTCAGAGTTCATCGTATCGGGAAGTGCAGATAATACGGTGAGACTATGGGACGTCAAGACAGGTACCTGTAAGACCATGAGTGGTCACACTAGTTGTGAATCATCTGTGGCTATATCCAGTGATTCAGAGTTCATCGTATCGTGAAGTAGAGATTATACGGTGAGACTATGGGCGTCAAGACAAGTACCTGTAAGACCATGAGTGGTCACACATGGTATGTATTATCTGTGGCTATATCCAGTGATTCAGAGTTCATCGTATCGGGAAGTGATGATTAGACAGTGAGACTATGGGACGTCAAGACAGGCACCTGTAAGACCATGAGTGGTCACACTAGTTGTGAATCATCTGTGGCTATATCCAGTGATTCAGAGTTCATCGTATCGTGAAGTAGAGATTATACGGTGAGACTATGGGACGTCAAGACAGGTACCTGTAAGACCATGAGTGGTCACACTAGTCATGTATGATCTGTGGCTATATCCAGTGATTCAGAGTTCATCGTATCGTGAAGTAGAGATTATACGGTGAGACTATGGGACGTCAAGACAAGTACCTGTAAGACCATGAGTGGTCACACATGGTATGTATTATCTGTGGCTATATCCAGTGATTCAGAGTTCATCGTATCGGGAAGTGCAGATAATACGGTGAGACTATGGGACGTCAAGACAGGCACCTGTAAGACCATGAGTGGTCACACTAGTTGTGAATCATCTGTGGCTATATCCAGTGATTCAGAGTTCATCGTATCGTGAAGTAGAGATTATACGGTGAGACTATGGGACGTCAAGACAGGTACCTGTAAGACCATGAGTGGTCACACTAGTTGTGAATCATCTGTGGCTATATCCAGTGATTCAGAGTTCATCGTATCGGGAAGTGATGATTATACGGTGAGACTATGGGACGTCAAGACAAGTACCTGTAAGACCATGAGTGGTCACAGACATTATGTATCATCTGTGGCTATATCCAGTGATTCAGAGTTCATCGTATCGGGAAGTGCAGATAATACGGTGAGACTATGGGACGTCAAGACAGGCACCTGTAAGACCATGAGTGGTCACAGACATTATGTATCATCTGTGGCTACTTCTAGTGATTCAGAGTTCATCGTATCGGGAAGTGCAGATTAGACGGTGAGACTATGGGACGTCAAGACAGGTACCTGTAAGACCATGAGTGGTCACACATATTCTGTATATGCTGTGGCTATATCCAGTGATTCAGAGTTCATCGTATCGGGAAGTGCAGATTAGACGGTGAGACTATGGGACGTCAAGACAGGCACCTGTAAGACCATGAGTGGTCACACTAGTTGTGAATCATCTGTGGCTATATCCAGTGATTCAGAGTTCATCGTATCGGGAAGTAGAGATTATACGGTGAGACTATGGGACGTCAAGACAGGTACCTGTAAGACCATGAGTGGTCAGACTAGTTCTGTATATGCTGTGGCTATATCCAGTGATTCAGAGTTCATCGTATCGGGAAGTGCAGATAATACGGTGAGACTATGGGACGTCAAGACAGGCACCTGTAAGACCATGAGTGGTCACAGACATTATGTATCATCTGTGGCTACTTCTAGTGATTCAGAGTTCATCGTATCGGGAAGTGCAGATTAGACGGTGAGACTATGGGACGTCAAGACAGGTACCTGTAAGACCATGAGTGGTCACACATATTCTGTATATGCTGTGGCTATATCCAGTGATTCAGAGTTCATCGTATCGGGAAGTGCAGATTAGACGGTGAGACTATGGGACGTCAAGACAGGCACCTGTAAGACCATGAGTGGTCACACTAGTTGTGAATCATCTGTGGCTATAACCAGTGATTCAGAGTTCATCGTATCGTGAAGTAGAGATTATACGGTGAGACTATGGGACGTCAAGACAAGTACCTGTAAGACCATGAGTGGTCACACATGGTATGTATTATCTGTGGCTATATCCAGTGATTCAGAGTTCATCGTATCGGGAAGTGCAGATTATACGGTGAGACTATGGGACGTCAAGACAGGTACCTGTAAGACCATGAGTGGTCACACTAGTCATGTATGATCTGTGGCTATATCCAGTGATTCAGAGTCCATCGTATCGGGAAGTGCAGATTAGACGGTGAGACTATGGGACGTCAAGACAGGCACCTGTAAGACCATGAGTGGTCACACTAGTTCTGTATATGCTGTGGCTATATCCAGTGATTCAGAGTTCATCGTATCGGGAAGTAGAGATTATACGGTGAGACTATGGGACGTCAAGACAAGTACCTGTAAGACCATGAGTGGTCACACATGGTATGTATTATCTGTGGCTATATCCAGTGATTCAGAGTCCATCGTATCGGGAAGTGCAGATAATACGGTGAGACTATGGGACGTCAAGACAGGTACCTGTAAGACCATGAGTGGTCACACATATTCTGTATCATCTGTGGCTATATCCAGTGATTCAGAGTCCATCGTATCGGGAAGTGCAGATAATACGGTGAGACTATGGGACGTCAAGACAGGTACCTGTAAGACCATGAGTGGTCACACTAGTTCTGTATGATCTGTGGCTATATCCAGTGATTCAGAGTTCATCGTATCGGGAAGTGCAGATTATACGGTGAGACTATGGGACGTCAAGACAAGTACCTGTAAGTCCATGAGTGGTCACACTAGTTCTGTATGATCTGTGGCTATATCCAGTGATTCAGAGTTCATCGTATCGGGAAGTCATGATAAGACGGTGAGACTATGGGACGTCAAGACAGGTACCTGTAAGACCATGAGTGGTCACACTAGTTATGTATCATCTGTGGCTATAACCAGTGATTCAGAGTTCATCGTATCGGGAAGTGCAGATTAGACGGTGAGACTATGTGACGTCAAGACAGGTACCTGTAAGACCATGAGTGGTCACACTAGTTCTGTATATGCTGTGGCTATATCCAGTGATTCAGAGTTCATCGTATCGGGAAGTGCAGATTAGACGGTGAGACTATGGGACGTCAAGACAAGTACCTGTAAGTCCATGAGTGGTCACACTAGTTCTGTATGATCTGTGGCTATATCCAGTGATTCAGAGTTCATCGTATCGGGAAGTCATGATAAGACGGTGAGACTATGGGACGTCAAGACAGGTACCTGTAAGACCATGAGTGGTCACACTAGTTATGTATCATCTGTGGCTATAACCAGTGATTCAGAGTTCATCGTATCGGGAAGTGCAGATTAGACGGTGAGACTATGTGACGTCAAGACAGGTACCTGTAAGACCATGAGTGGTCACACTAGTTCTGTATATGCTGTGGCTATATCCAGTGATTCAGAGTTCATCGTATCGGGAAGTGCAGATTATACGGTGAGACTATGGGACGTCAAGACAGGTACCTGTAAGACCATAAGTGGTCACACTAGTTCTGTATATGCTGTGGCTATATCCAGTGATTCAGAGTTCATCGTATCGGGAAGTAGAGATTATACGGTGAGACTATGGGACGTCAAGACAAGTACCTGTAAGACCATAAGTGGTCACACTAGTTCTGTATATGCTGTGGCTATATCCAGTGATTCAGAGTTCATCGTATCGGGAAGTGCAGATTAGACGGTGAGACTATGGGACGTCAAGACAGGTACCTGTAAGACCATGAGTGGTCACACAAATTAGGTATATGCTGTGGCTATATCCAGTGATTCAGAGTTCATCGTATCGGGAAGTGCAGATTATACGGTGAGACTATGGGACGTCAAGACAGGTACCTGTAAGACCATAAGTGGTCACACTAGTTCTGTATATGCTGTGGCTATATCCAGTGATTCAGAGTTCATCGTATCGGGAAGTGCAGATTAGACGGTGAGACTATGGGACGTCAAGACAGGTACCTGTAAGACCATGAGTGGTCACACAAATTAGGTATATGCTGTGGCTATATCCAGTGATTCAGAGTCCATCGTATCGGGAAGTGCAGATTATACGGTGAGACTATGGGACGTCAAGACAGGTACCTGTAAGACCATGAGTGGTCACACTAGTTCTGTATGATCTGTGGCTATATCCAGTGATTCAGAGTTCATCGTATCGGGAAGTTATGATTATACGGTGAGACTATGGGACGTCAAGACAGGTACCTGTAAGACCATGAGTGGTCACACTAGTTCTGTATATGCTGTGGCTATATCCAGTGATTCAGAGTTCATCGTATCGGGAAGTGCAGATTATACGGTGAGACTATGGGACGTCAAGACAGGTACCTGTAAGACCATGAGTGGTCACACATATTCTGTATCATCTGTGGCTATATCCAGTGATTCAGAGTTCATCGTATCGGGAAGTCATGATTATACGGTGAGACTATGAGACGTCAAGACAGGTACCTGTAAGACCATGAGTGGTCACACTAGTTCTGTATATGCTGTGGCTATATCCAGTGATTCAGAGTTCATCGTATCGGGAAGTGCAGATTAGACGGTGAGACTATGTGACGTCAAGACAGGTACCTGTAAGACCATGAGTGGTCAGACTAGTTCTGTATCATCTGTGGCTATATCCAGTGATTCAGAGTTCATCGTATCGGGAAGTGCAGATTAGACGGTGAGACTATGGGACGTCAAGACAGGTACCTGTAAGACCATGAGTGGTCACACTAGTTCTGTATATGCTGTGGCTATATCCAGTGATTCAGAGTTCATCGTATCGGGAAGTGCAGATTATACGGTGAGACTATGGGACGTCAAGACAGGTACCTGTAAGACCATGAGTGGTCACACATATTCTGTATCATCTGTGGCTATATCCAGTGATTCAGAGTTCATCGTATCGGGAAGTCATGATTATACGGTGAGACTATGAGACGTCAAGACAGGTACCTGTAAGACCATGAGTGGTCACACTAGTTCTGTATATGCTGTGGCTATATCCAGTGATTCAGAGTTCATCGTATCGGGAAGTGCAGATTAGACGGTGAGACTATGTGACGTCAAGACAGGTACCTGTAAGACCATGAGTGGTCACACTAGTTCTGTATATGCTGTGGCTATATCCAGTGATTCAGAGTTCATCGTATCGGGAAGTGCAGATTAGACGGTGAGACTATGGGACGTCAAGACAAGTACCTGTAAGACCATGAGTGGTCACACATGGTATGTATTATCTGTGGCTATATCCAGTGATTCAGAGTTCATCGTATCGGGAAGTGATGATTAGACAGTGAGACTATGGGACGTCAAGACAGGTACCTGTAAGACCATGAGTGGTCACACTAGTTATGTATTATCTGTGGCTATATCCAGTGATTCAGAGTTCGTCGTATCGGGAAGTGCAGATTATACGGTGAGACTATGGGACGTCAAGACAGGTACCTGTAAGACCATGAGTGGTCACACTAGTTCTGTATGATCTGTGGCTATAACCAGTGATTCAGAGTTCATCGTATCGGGAAGTGCAGATAATACGGTGAGACTATGGGACGTCAAGACAGGCACCTGTAAGACCATGAGTGGTCACACTAGTCATGTATGATCTGTGGCTATATCCAGTGATTCAGAGTTCATCGTATCGGGAAGTGCAGATTATACGGTGAGACTATGGGACGTCAAGACAGGTACCTGTAAGACCATGAGTGGTCACACTAGTTCTGTATGATCTGTGGCTATATCCAGTGATTCAGAGTTCATCGTATCGGGAAGTTATGATTATACGGTGAGACTATGGGACGTCAAGACAGGTACCTGTAAGACCATGAGTGGTCAGAATAGTTCTGTATATGCTGTGGCTATATCCAGTGATTCAGAGTTCATCGTATCGGGAAGTGCAGATAATACGGTGAGACTATGGGACGTCAAGACAGGCACCTGTAAGACCATGAGTGGTCAGACTAGTTCTGTATCATCTGTGGCTATATCCAGTGATTCAGAGTTCATCGTATCGGGAAGTGCAGATTAGACGGTGAGACTATGGGACGTCAAGACAGGTACCTGTAAGACCATGAGTGGTCACAGACATTATGTATCATCTGTGGCTATATCCAGTGATTCAGAGTTCATCGTATCGGGAAGTGCAGATTATACGGTGAGACTATGGGACGTCAAGACAGGTACCTGTAAGTCCATGAGTGGTCACACAAATTAGGTATATGCTGTGGCTATATCCAGTGATTCAGAGTTCGTCGTATCGGGAAGTCATGATAATACGGTGAGACTATGGGACGTCAAGACAGGTACCTGTAAGACCATGAGTGGTCAGACTAGTTCTGTATGATCTGTGGCTATATCCATTGATTCAGAGTTCATCGTATCGGGAAGTGCAGATAATACGGTGAGACTATGGGACGTCAAGACAGGCACCTGTAAGACCATGAGTGGTCACAGACATTATGTATCATCTGTGGCTACTTCTAGTGATTCAGAGTTCATCGTATCGGGAAGTGCAGATTAGACGGTGAGACTATGGGACGTCAAGACAAGTACCTGTAAGACCATGAGTGGTCACACATATTCTGTATGATCTGTGGCTATATCCAGTGATTCAGAGTTCATCGTATCGGGAAGTGCAGATTATACGGTGAGACTATGGGACGTCAAGACAGGTACCTGTAAGACCATGAGTGGTCACAGACATTATGTATCATCTGTGGCTATATCCAGTGATTCAGAGTTCATCGTATCGGGAAGTGCAGATAATACGGTGAGACTATGGGACGTCAAGACAGGCACCTGTAAGACCATGAGTGGTCACACTAGTTCTGTATGATCTGTGGCTATATCCAGTGATTCAGAGTTCATCGTATCGGGAAGTGCAGATTATACGGTGAGACTATGGGACGTCAAGACAGGTACCTGTAAGACCATAAGTGGTCACACTAGTTCTGTATATGCTGTGGCTATATCCAGTGATTCAGAGTTCATCGTATCGGGAAGTGATGATTAGACAGTGAGACTATGGGACGTCAAGACAGGCACCTGTAAGACCATGAGTGGTCACACTAGTTGTGAATCATCTGTGGCTATATCCAGTGATTCAGAGTTCATCGTATCGTGAAGTAGAGATTATACGGTGAGACTATGGGACGTCAAGACAGGTACCTGTAAGACCATGAGTGGTCACACTAGTCATGTATGATCTGTGGCTATATCCAGTGATTCAGAGTTCATCGTATCGTGAAGTAGAGATTATACGGTGAGACTATGGGACGTCAAGACAAGTACCTGTAAGACCATGAGTGGTCACACATGGTATGTATTATCTGTGGCTATATCCAGTGATTCAGAGTTCATCGTATCGGGAAGTGCAGATAATACGGTGAGACTATGGGACGTCAAGACAGGCACCTGTAAGACCATGAGTGGTCACACTAGTTGTGAATCATCTGTGGCTATATCCAGTGATTCAGAGTTCATCGTATCGTGAAGTAGAGATTATACGGTGAGACTATGGGACGTCAAGACAGGTACCTGTAAGACCATGAGTGGTCACACTAGTTGTGAATCATCTGTGGCTATATCCAGTGATTCAGAGTTCATCGTATCGGGAAGTGATGATTATACGGTGAGACTATGGGACGTCAAGACAAGTACCTGTAAGACCATGAGTGGTCACAGACATTATGTATCATCTGTGGCTATATCCAGTGATTCAGAGTTCATCGTATCGGGAAGTGCAGATAATACGGTGAGACTATGGGACGTCAAGACAGGCACCTGTAAGACCATGAGTGGTCACAGACATTATGTATCATCTGTGGCTACTTCTAGTGATTCAGAGTTCATCGTATCGGGAAGTGCAGATTAGACGGTGAGACTATGGGACGTCAAGACAGGTACCTGTAAGACCATGAGTGGTCACACATATTCTGTATATGCTGTGGCTATATCCAGTGATTCAGAGTTCATCGTATCGGGAAGTGCAGATTAGACGGTGAGACTATGGGACGTCAAGACAGGCACCTGTAAGACCATGAGTGGTCACACTAGTTGTGAATCATCTGTGGCTATATCCAGTGATTCAGAGTTCATCGTATCGGGAAGTAGAGATTATACGGTGAGACTATGGGACGTCAAGACAGGTACCTGTAAGACCATGAGTGGTCAGACTAGTTCTGTATATGCTGTGGCTATATCCAGTGATTCAGAGTTCATCGTATCGGGAAGTGCAGATAATACGGTGAGACTATGGGACGTCAAGACAGGCACCTGTAAGACCATGAGTGGTCACAGACATTATGTATCATCTGTGGCTACTTCTAGTGATTCAGAGTTCATCGTATCGGGAAGTGCAGATTAGACGGTGAGACTATGGGACGTCAAGACAGGTACCTGTAAGACCATGAGTGGTCACAGACATTATGTATCATCTGTGGCTATATCCAGTGATTCAGAGTTCATCGTATCGGGAAGTGCAGATAATACGGTGAGACTATGGGACGTCAAGACAGGCACCTGTAAGACCATGAGTGGTCACACTAGTTCTGTATGATCTGTGGCTATATCCAGTGATTCAGAGTTCATCGTATCGGGAAGTGCAGATTATACGGTGAGACTATGGGACGTCAAGACAGGTACCTGTAAGACCATAAGTGGTCACACTAGTTCTGTATATGCTGTGGCTATATCCAGTGATTCAGAGTTCATCGTATCGGGAAGTGATGATTAGACAGTGAGACTATGGGACGTCAAGACAGGCACCTGTAAGACCATGAGTGGTCACACTAGTTGTGAATCATCTGTGGCTATATCCAGTGATTCAGAGTTCATCGTATCGTGAAGTAGAGATTATACGGTGAGACTATGGGACGTCAAGACAGGTACCTGTAAGACCATGAGTGGTCACACTAGTCATGTATGATCTGTGGCTATATCCAGTGATTCAGAGTTCATCGTATCGTGAAGTAGAGATTATACGGTGAGACTATGGGACGTCAAGACAAGTACCTGTAAGACCATGAGTGGTCACACATGGTATGTATTATCTGTGGCTATATCCAGTGATTCAGAGTTCATCGTATCGGGAAGTGCAGATAATACGGTGAGACTATGGGACGTCAAGACAGGCACCTGTAAGACCATGAGTGGTCACACTAGTTGTGAATCATCTGTGGCTATATCCAGTGATTCAGAGTTCATCGTATCGTGAAGTAGAGATTATACGGTGAGACTATGGGACGTCAAGACAGGTACCTGTAAGACCATGAGTGGTCACACTAGTTGTGAATCATCTGTGGCTATATCCAGTGATTCAGAGTTCATCGTATCGGGAAGTGATGATTATACGGTGAGACTATGGGACGTCAAGACAAGTACCTGTAAGACCATGAGTGGTCACAGACATTATGTATCATCTGTGGCTATATCCAGTGATTCAGAGTTCATCGTATCGGGAAGTGCAGATAATACGGTGAGACTATGGGACGTCAAGACAGGCACCTGTAAGACCATGAGTGGTCACAGACATTATGTATCATCTGTGGCTACTTCTAGTGATTCAGAGTTCATCGTATCGGGAAGTGCAGATTAGACGGTGAGACTATGGGACGTCAAGACAGGTACCTGTAAGACCATGAGTGGTCACACATATTCTGTATATGCTGTGGCTATATCCAGTGATTCAGAGTTCATCGTATCGGGAAGTGCAGATTAGACGGTGAGACTATGGGACGTCAAGACAGGCACCTGTAAGACCATGAGTGGTCACACTAGTTGTGAATCATCTGTGGCTATATCCAGTGATTCAGAGTTCATCGTATCGGGAAGTAGAGATTATACGGTGAGACTATGGGACGTCAAGACAGGTACCTGTAAGACCATGAGTGGTCAGACTAGTTCTGTATATGCTGTGGCTATATCCAGTGATTCAGAGTTCATCGTATCGGGAAGTGCAGATAATACGGTGAGACTATGGGACGTCAAGACAGGCACCTGTAAGACCATGAGTGGTCACAGACATTATGTATCATCTGTGGCTACTTCTAGTGATTCAGAGTTCATCGTATCGGGAAGTGCAGATTAGACGGTGAGACTATGGGACGTCAAGACAGGTACCTGTAAGACCATGAGTGGTCACACATATTCTGTATATGCTGTGGCTATATCCAGTGATTCAGAGTTCATCGTATCGGGAAGTGCAGATTAGACGGTGAGACTATGGGACGTCAAGACAGGCACCTGTAAGACCATGAGTGGTCACACTAGTTGTGAATCATCTGTGGCTATAACCAGTGATTCAGAGTTCATCGTATCGTGAAGTAGAGATTATACGGTGAGACTATGGGACGTCAAGACAAGTACCTGTAAGACCATGAGTGGTCACACATGGTATGTATTATCTGTGGCTATATCCAGTGATTCAGAGTTCATCGTATCGGGAAGTGCAGATTATACGGTGAGACTATGGGACGTCAAGACAGGTACCTGTAAGACCATGAGTGGTCACACTAGTCATGTATGATCTGTGGCTATATCCAGTGATTCAGAGTCCATCGTATCGGGAAGTGCAGATTAGACGGTGAGACTATGGGACGTCAAGACAGGCACCTGTAAGACCATGAGTGGTCACACTAGTTCTGTATATGCTGTGGCTATATCCAGTGATTCAGAGTTCATCGTATCGGGAAGTAGAGATTATACGGTGAGACTATGGGACGTCAAGACAAGTACCTGTAAGACCATGAGTGGTCACACTAGTTCTGTATGATCTGTGGCTATATCCAGTGATTCAGAGTTCATCGTATCGGGAAGTCATGATAAGACGGTGAGACTATGGGACGTCAAGACAGGTACCTGTAAGACCATGAGTGGTCACACTAGTTATGTATCATCTGTGGCTATAACCAGTGATTCAGAGTTCATCGTATCGGGAAGTCATGATAAGACGGTGAGACTATGGGACGTCAAGACAGGTACCTGTAAGACCATGAGTGGTCACACTAGTTCTGTATGATCTGTGGCTATATCCAGTGATTCAGAGTTCATCGTATCGGGAAGTGCAGATTATACGGTGAGACTATGGGACGTCAAGACAAGTACCTGTAAGTCCATGAGTGGTCACACTAGTTCTGTATGATCTGTGGCTATATCCAGTGATTCAGAGTTCATCGTATCGGGAAGTCATGATAAGACGGTGAGACTATGGGACGTCAAGACAGGTACCTGTAAGACCATGAGTGGTCACACTAGTTATGTATCATCTGTGGCTATAACCAGTGATTCAGAGTTCATCGTATCGGGAAGTCATGATAAGACGGTGAGACTATGTGACGTCAAGACAGGTACCTGTAAGACCATGAGTGGTCACACTAGTTCTGTATATGCTGTGGCTATATCCAGTGATTCAGAGTTCATCGTATCGGGAAGTGCAGATTAGACGGTGAGACTATGGGACGTCAAGACAAGTACCTGTAAGTCCATGAGTGGTCACACTAGTTCTGTATGATCTGTGGCTATATCCAGTGATTCAGAGTTCATCGTATCGGGAAGTCATGATAAGACGGTGAGACTATGGGACGTCAAGACAGGTACCTGTAAGACCATGAGTGGTCACACTAGTTATGTATCATCTGTGGCTATAACCAGTGATTCAGAGTTCATCGTATCGGGAAGTGCAGATTAGACGGTGAGACTATGTGACGTCAAGACAGGTACCTGTAAGACCATGAGTGGTCACACTAGTTCTGTATATGCTGTGGCTATATCCAGTGATTCAGAGTTCATCGTATCGGGAAGTGCAGATTATACGGTGAGACTATGGGACGTCAAGACAGGTACCTGTAAGACCATAAGTGGTCACACTAGTTCTGTATATGCTGTGGCTATATCCAGTGATTCAGAGTTCATCGTATCGGGAAGTAGAGATTATACGGTGAGACTATGGGACGTCAAGACAAGTACCTGTAAGACCATAAGTGGTCACACTAGTTCTGTATATGCTGTGGCTATATCCAGTGATTCAGAGTTCATCGTATCGGGAAGTGCAGATTAGACGGTGAGACTATGGGACGTCAAGACAGGTACCTGTAAGACCATGAGTGGTCACACAAATTAGGTATATGCTGTGGCTATATCCAGTGATTCAGAGTTCATCGTATCGGGAAGTGCAGATTATACGGTGAGACTATGGGACGTCAAGACAAGTACCTGTAAGACCATGAGTGGTCACACATGGTATGTATTATCTGTGGCTATATCCAGTGATTCAGAGTTCATCGTATCGGGAAGTGCAGATTATACGGTGAGACTATGGGACGTCAAGACAGGTACCTGTAAGACCATGAGTGGTCACACTAGTCATGTATGATCTGTGGCTATATCCAGTGATTCAGAGTCCATCGTATCGGGAAGTGCAGATTAGACGGTGAGACTATGGGACGTCAAGACAGGCACCTGTAAGACCATGAGTGGTCACACTAGTTCTGTATATGCTGTGGCTATATCCAGTGATTCAGAGTTCATCGTATCGGGAAGTAGAGATTATACGGTGAGACTATGGGACGTCAAGACAAGTACCTGTAAGACCATGAGTGGTCACACATGGTATGTATTATCTGTGGCTATATCCAGTGATTCAGAGTCCATCGTATCGGGAAGTGCAGATAATACGGTGAGACTATGGGACGTCAAGACAGGTACCTGTAAGACCATGAGTGGTCACACATATTCTGTATCATCTGTGGCTATATCCAGTGATTCAGAGTCCATCGTATCGGGAAGTGCAGATAATACGGTGAGACTATGGGACGTCAAGACAGGTACCTGTAAGACCATGAGTGGTCACACTAGTTCTGTATGATCTGTGGCTATATCCAGTGATTCAGAGTTCATCGTATCGGGAAGTGCAGATTATACGGTGAGACTATGGGACGTCAAGACAAGTACCTGTAAGTCCATGAGTGGTCACACTAGTTCTGTATGATCTGTGGCTATATCCAGTGATTCAGAGTTCATCGTATCGGGAAGTCATGATAAGACGGTGAGACTATGGGACGTCAAGACAGGTACCTGTAAGACCATGAGTGGTCACACTAGTTATGTATCATCTGTGGCTATAACCAGTGATTCAGAGTTCATCGTATCGGGAAGTGCAGATTAGACGGTGAGACTATGTGACGTCAAGACAGGTACCTGTAAGACCATGAGTGGTCACACTAGTTCTGTATATGCTGTGGCTATATCCAGTGATTCAGAGTTCATCGTATCGGGAAGTGCAGATTAGACGGTGAGACTATGGGACGTCAAGACAAGTACCTGTAAGTCCATGAGTGGTCACACTAGTTCTGTATGATCTGTGGCTATATCCAGTGATTCAGAGTTCATCGTATCGGGAAGTCATGATAAGACGGTGAGACTATGGGACGTCAAGACAGGTACCTGTAAGACCATGAGTGGTCACACTAGTTATGTATCATCTGTGGCTATAACCAGTGATTCAGAGTTCATCGTATCGGGAAGTGCAGATTAGACGGTGAGACTATGTGACGTCAAGACAGGTACCTGTAAGACCATGAGTGGTCACACTAGTTCTGTATATGCTGTGGCTATATCCAGTGATTCAGAGTTCATCGTATCGGGAAGTGCAGATTAGACGGTGAGACTATGGGACGTCAAGACAAGTACCTGTAAGACCATGAGTGGTCACACATGGTATGTATTATCTGTGGCTATATCCAGTGATTCAGAGTTCATCGTATCGGGAAGTGCAGATAATACGGTGAGACTATGGGACGTCAAGACAGGTACCTGTAAGACCATGAGTGGTCACACATATTCTGTATCATCTGTGGCTATATCCAGTGATTCAGAGTTCATCGTATCGGGAAGTTATGATTAGACGGTGAGACTATGTGACGTCAAGACAAGTACCTGTAAGACCATGAGTGGTCACACATATTCTGTATGATCTGTGGCTATATCCAGTGATTCAGAGTTCATCGTATCGGGAAGTGCAGATAATACGGTGAGACTATGGGACGTCAAGACAGGTACCTGTAAGTCCATGAGTGGTCACACAAATTAGGTATATGCTGTGGCTATATCCAGTGATTCAGAGTTCGTCGTATCGGGAAGTGCAGATTATACGGTGAGACTATGGGACGTCAAGACAGGTACCTGTAAGACCATGAGTGGTCACACATGGTATGTATTATCTGTGGCTATATCCAGTGATTCAGAGTTCATCGTATCGGGAAGTGCAGATTAGACGGTGAGACTATGGGACGTCAAGACAGGCACCTGTAAGACCATGAGTGGTCACACTAGTTCTGTATATGCTGTGGCTATATCCAGTGATTCAGAGTTCATCGTATCGGGAAGTGCAGATTAGACGGTGAGACTATGGGACGTCAAGACAGGTACCTGTAAGACCATGAGTGGTCACACTAGTTCTGTATATGCTGTGGCTATATCCAGTGATTCAGAGTTCATCGTATCGGGAAGTGCAGATAATACGGTGAGACTATGGGACGTCAAGACAGGCACCTGTAAGACCATGAGTGGTCACAGACATTATGTATCATCTGTGGCTACTTCTAGTGATTCAGAGTTCATCGTATCGGGAAGTGCAGATTATACGGTGAGACTATGGGACGTCAAGACAGGTACCTGTAAGACCATGAGTGGTCACACTAGTTGTGAATCATCTGTGGCTATATCCAGTGATTCAGAGTTCATCGTATCGTGAAGTAGAGATTATACGGTGAGACTATGGGACGTCAAGACAAGTACCTGTAAGACCATGAGTGGTCACACTAGTCATGTATGATCTGTGGCTATATCCAGTGATTCAGAGTTCATCGTATCGGGAAGTTATGATTATACGGTGAGACTATGGGACGTCAAGACAGGTACCTGTAAGACCATGAGTGGTCACACTAGTCATGTATGATCTGTGGCTATATCCAGTGATTCAGAGTCCATCGTATCGGGAAGTGCAGATAATACGGTGAGACTATGGGACGTCAAGACAGGTACCTGTAAGACCATGAGTGGTCACACTAGTTCTGTATATGCTGTGGCTATATCCAGTGATTCAGAGTTCATCGTATCGGGAAGTAGAGATTATACGGTGAGACTATGGGACGTCAAGACAAGTACCTGTAAGACCATGAGTGGTCACACATGGTATGTATTATCTGTGGCTATATCCAGTGATTCAGAGTTCATCGTATCGGGAAGTCATGATAAGACGGTGAGACTATGGGACGTCAAGACAGGTACCTGTAAGACCATGAGTGGTCACACTAGTCATGTATGATTTGTGGCTATATCCAGTGATTCAGAGTTCATCGTATCGGGAAGTGCAGATAATACGGTGAGACTATGGGACGTCAAGACAGGTACCTGTAAGACCATGAGTGGTCACACTAGTCATGTATGATCTGTGGCTATATCCAGTGATTCAGAGTTCATCGTATCGGGAAGTGCAGATTATACGGTGAGACTATGGGACGTCAAGACAGGTACCTGTAAGACCATGAGTGGTCACACTAGTTGTGAATCATCTGTGGCTATATCCAGTGATTCAGAGTTCATCGTATCGTGAAGTAGAGATTATACGGTGAGACTATGGGACGTCAAGACAAGTACCTGTAAGACCATGAGTGGTCACACTAGTCATGTATGATCTGTGGCTATATCCAGTGATTCAGAGTTCATCGTATCGGGAAGTTATGATTATACGGTGAGACTATGGGACGTCAAGACAGGTACCTGTAAGACCATGAGTGGTCACACTAGTCATGTATGATCTGTGGCTATAACCAGTGATTCAGAGTTCATCGTATCGTGAAGTAGAGATTATACGGTGAGACTATGGGACGTCAAGACAGGTACCTGTAAGACCATGAGTGGTCAGACTAGTTCTGTATTATCTGTGGCTATATCCAGTGATTCAGAGTTCATCGTATCGGGAAGTGCAGATAATACGGTGAGACTATGGGACGTCAAGACAGGTACCTGTAAGACCATGAGTGGTCAGACTAGTTCTGTATCATCTGTGGCTATATCCAGTGATTCAGAGTTCATCGTATCGGGAAGTGCAGATTATACGGTGAGACTATGGGACGTCAAGACAGGTACCTGTAAGACCATGAGTGGTCAGAATAGTTCTGTATATGCTGTGGCTATATCCAGTGATTCAGAGTTCATCGTATCGGGAAGTGCAGATTAGACGGTGAGACTATGGGACGTCAAGACAAGTACCTGTAAGACCATGAGTGGTCAGAATAGTTCTGTATATGCTGTGGCTATATCCAGTGATTCAGAGTTCATCGTATCGGGAAGTGCAGATAATACGGTGAGACTATGGGACGTCAAGACAGGTACCTGTAAGACCATGAGTGGTCACACTAGTTCTGTATGATCTGTGGCTATATCCATTGATTCAGAGTTCATCGTATCGGGAAGTTATGATTATACGGTGAGACTATGGGACGTCAAGACAGGTACCTGTAAGACCATGAGTGGTCAGAATAGTTCTGTATATGCTGTGGCTATATCCAGTGATTCAGAGTTCATCGTATCGGGAAGTGCAGATTAGACGGTGAGACTATGGGACGTCAAGACAAGTACCTGTAAGACCATGAGTGGTCACACATATTCTGTATGATCTGTGGCTATATCCAGTGATTCAGAGTCCATCGTATCGGGAAGTGCAGATAATACGGTGAGACTATGGGACGTCAAGACAGGTACCTGTAAGACCATGAGTGGTCACACTAGTTCTGTATGATCTGTGGCTATATCCAGTGATTCAGAGTTCATCGTATCGGGAAGTCATGATAAGACGGTGAGACTATGGGACGTCAAGACAGGTACCTGTAAGACCATGAGTGGTCACACTAGTCATGTATGATCTGTGGCTATATCCAGTGATTCAGAGTCCATCGTATCGGGAAGTGCAGATAATACGGTGAGACTATGGGACGTCAAGACAGGTACCTGTAAGACCATGAGTGGTCACACTAGTTCTGTATGATCTGTGGCTATATCCAGTGATTCAGAGTTCATCGTATCGGGAAGTGCAGATTATACGGTGAAAATATGGGACGTCAAGACAGGCACCTGTAAGACCATGAGTGGTCACACTAGTCATGTATGATCTGTGGCTATATCCATTGATTCAGAGTCCATCGTATCGGGAAGTTATGATTATACGGTGAGACTATGGGACGTCAAGACAGGTACCTGTAAGACCATGAGTGGTCACACATATTCTGTATGATCTGTGGCTATATCCAGTGATTCAGAGTCCATTGTATCGGGAAGTTATGATTATACGGTGAGACTATGGGACGTCAAGACAGGTACCTGTAAGACCATGAGTGGTCACACATATTCTGTATCATCTGTGGCTATATCCAGTGATTCAGAGTCCATCGTATCGGGAAGTGCAGATAATACGGTGAGACTATGGGACGTCAAGACAGGTACCTGTAAGACCATGAGTGGTCACACTAGTTCTGTATGATCTGTGGCTATATCCAGTGATTCAGAGTTCATCGTATCGGGAAGTGCAGATTATACGGTGAGACTATGGGACGTCAAGACAAGTACCTGTAAGTCCATGAGTGGTCACACTAGTTCTGTATGATCTGTGGCTATATCCAGTGATTCAGAGTTCATCGTATCGGGAAGTTATGATTAGACGGTGAGACTATGGGACGTCAAGACAGGTACCTGTAAGACCATGAGTGGTCACACTAGTTATGTATCATCTGTGGCTATAACCAGTGATTCAGAGTTCATCGTATCGGGAAGTGCAGATTAGACGGTGAGACTATGTGACGTCAAGACAGGTACCTGTAAGACCATGAGTGGTCACACTAGTTCTGTATATGCTGTGGCTATATCCAGTGATTCAGAGTTCATCGTATCGGGAAGTGCAGATTAGACGGTGAGACTATGGGACGTCAAGACAAGTACCTGTAAGACCATGAGTGGTCACACATGGTATGTATTATCTGTGGCTATATCCAGTGATTCAGAGTTCATCGTATCGGGAAGTGATGATTAGACAGTGAGACTATGGGACGTCAAGACAGGTACCTGTAAGACCATGAGTGGTCACACTAGTTATGTATTATCTGTGGCTATATCCAGTGATTCAGAGTTCGTCGTATCGGGAAGTGCAGATTATACGGTGAGACTATGGGACGTCAAGACAGGTACCTGTAAGACCATGAGTGGTCACACATGGTATGTATTATCTGTGGCTATATCCAGTGATTCAGAGTTCATCGTATCGGGAAGTGCAGATTAGACGGTGAGACTATGGGACGTCAAGACAGGCACCTGTAAGACCATGAGTGGTCACACTAGTTCTGTATATGCTGTGGCTATATCCAGTGATTCAGAGTTCATCGTATCGGGAAGTGCAGATTAGACGGTGAGACTATGGGACGTCAAGACAGGTACCTGTAAGACCATGAGTGGTCACACTAGTTCTGTATATGCTGTGGCTATATCCAGTGATTCAGAGTTCATCGTATCGGGAAGTGCAGATTAGACGGTGAGACTATGGGACGTCAAGACAGGTACCTGTAAGACCATGAGTGGTCACAGACATTATGTATCATCTGTGGCTACTTCTAGTGATTCAGAGTTCATCGTATCGGGAAGTGCAGATTAGACGGTGAGACTATGGGACGTCAAGACAGGTACCTGTAAGACCATGAGTGGTCACACATATTCTGTATATGCTGTGGCTATATCCAGTGATTCAGAGTTCATCGTATCGGGAAGTGCAGATTAGACGGTGAGACTATGGGACGTCAAGACAGGTACCTGTAAGACCATGAGTGGTCACACTAGTTCTGTATATGCTGTGGCTATATCCAGTGATTCAGAGTCCATCGTATCGGGAAGTGCAGATAATACGGTGAGACTATGGGACGTCAAGACAGGTACCTGTAAGACCATGAGTGGTCACACAGATTCTGTATGATCTGTGGCTATATCCAGTGATTCAGAGTTCATCGTATCGGGAAGTGCAGATAATACGGTGAGACTATGGGACGTCAAGACAGGTACCTGTAAGACCATGAGTGGTCACACAGATTCTGTATGATCTGTGGCTATATCCAGTGATTCAGAGTTCATCGTATCGGGAAGTGCAGATTATACGGTGAGACTATGGGACGTCAAGACAGGTACCTGTAAGACCATGAGTGGTCACACTAGTTCTGTATGATCTGTGGCTATATCCATTGATTCAGAGTTCATCGTATCGGGAAGTTATGATTATACGGTGAGACTATGGGACGTCAAGACAGGTACCTGTAAGACCATGAGTGGTCAGAATAGTTCTGTATATGCTGTGGCTATATCCAGTGATTCAGAGTTCATCGTATCGGGAAGTGCAGATTAGACGGTGAGACTATGGGACGTCAAGACAAGTACCTGTAAGACCATGAGTGGTCACACATATTCTGTATGATCTGTGGCTATATCCAGTGATTCAGAGTCCATCGTATCGGGAAGTGCAGATAATACGGTGAGACTATGGGACGTCAAGACAGGTACCTGTAAGACCATGAGTGGTCACACTAGTTCTGTATGATCTGTGGCTATATCCAGTGATTCAGAGTTCATCGTATCGGGAAGTCATGATAAGACGGTGAGACTATGGGACGTCAAGACAGGTACCTGTAAGACCATGAGTGGTCACACTAGTCATGTATGATCTGTGGCTATATCCAGTGATTCAGAGTCCATCGTATCGGGAAGTGCAGATAATACGGTGAGACTATGGGACGTCAAGACAGGTACCTGTAAGACCATGAGTGGTCACACTAGTTCTGTATGATCTGTGGCTATATCCAGTGATTCAGAGTTCATCGTATCGGGAAGTGCAGATTATACGGTGAGACTATGGGACGTCAAGACAGGTACCTGTAAGACCATGAGTGGTCAGACTAGTTCTGTATGATCTGTGGCTATATCCATTGATTCAGAGTCCATCGTATCGGGAAGTTATGATTATACGGTGAGACTATGGGACGTCAAGACAGGTACCTGTAAGACCATGAGTGGTCACACATATTCTGTATGATCTGTGGCTATATCCAGTGATTCAGAGTCCATCGTATCGGGAAGTTATGATTATACGGTGAGACTATGGGACGTCAAGACAGGTACCTGTAAGACCATGAGTGGTCACACTAGTTCTGTATCATCTGTGGCTATATCCAGTGATTCAGAGTCCATCGTATCGGGAAGTGCAGATAATACGGTGAGACTATGGGACGTCAAGACAGGTACCTGTAAGACCATGAGTGGTCACACTAGTTCTGTATGATCTGTGGCTATATCCAGTGATTCAGAGTTCATCGTATCGGGAAGTGCAGATTATACGGTGAGACTATGGGACGTCAAGACAAGTACCTGTAAGTCCATGAGTGGTCACACTAGTTCTGTATGATCTGTGGCTATATCCAGTGATTCAGAGTTCATCGTATCGGGAAGTGCAGATCAGACGGTGAGACTATGGGACGTCAAGACAGGTACCTGTAAGACCATGAGTGGTCACACTAGTTATGTAAATGCTGTGGCTATATCCAATGATTCAGAGTTCATCGTATCGGGAAGTAGAGATGAGACGGTGAGACTATGGGACGTCAAGACAGGTACCTGTAAGACCATGAGTGGTCACACTAGTTATGTATTATCTGTGGCTATATCCAGTGATTCAGAGTTCATCGTATCGGGAAGTGCAGATAATACGGTGAGACTATGGGACGTCAAGACAGGTACCTGTAAGACCATGAGTGGTCACACTAGTTATGTATTATCTGTGGCTATATCCAGTGATTCAGAGTTCATCGTATCGGGAAGTGATGATTAGACAGTGAGACTATGGGACGTCAAGACAGGTACCTGTAAGACCATGAGTGGTCACACTAGTTATGTATTATCTGTGGCTATATCCAGTGATTCAGAGTTCGTCGTATCGGGAAGTGCAGATTATACGGTGAGACTATGGGACGTCAAGACAGGTACCTGTAAGACCATGAGTGGTCACACATGGTATGTATTATCTGTGGCTATATCCAGTGATTCAGAGTTCATCGTATCGGGAAGTGCAGATTAGACGGTGAGACTATGGGACGTCAAGACAGGCACCTGTAAGACCATGAGTGGTCACACTAGTTCTGTATATGCTGTGGCTATATCCAGTGATTCAGAGTTCATCGTATCGGGAAGTGCAGATTAGACGGTGAGACTATGGGACGTCAAGACAGGCACCTGTAAGACCATGAGTGGTCACACTAGTTCTGTATCATCTGTGGCTATATCCAGTGATTCAGAGTTCATCGTATCGGGAAGTGCAGATAATACGGTGAGACTATGGGACGTCAAGACAGGCACCTGTAAGACCATGAGTGGTCACAGACATTATGTATCATCTGTGGCTACTTCTAGTGATTCAGAGTTCATCGTATCGGGAAGTGCAGATTAGACGGTGAGACTATGGGACGTCAAGACAGGTACCTGTAAGACCATGAGTGGTCACACATATTCTGTATATGCTGTGGCTATATCCAGTGATTCAGAGTTCATCGTATCGGGAAGTGCAGATTAGACGGTGAGACTATGGGACGTCAAGACAGGTACCTGTAAGACCATGAGTGGTCACACTAGTTCTGTATATGCTGTGGCTATATCCAGTGATTCAGAGTCCATCGTATCGGGAAGTGCAGATAATACGGTGAGACTATGGGACGTCAAGACAGGTACCTGTAAGACCATGAGTGGTCACACTAGTTCTGTATGATCTGTGGCTATATCCAGTGATTCAGAGTTCATCGTATCGGGAAGTGCAGATTATACGGTGAGACTATGGGACGTCAAGACAGGTACCTGTAAGACCATGAGTGGTCACACTAGTTCTGTATATGCTGTGGCTATATCCAGTGATTCAGAGTTCATCGTATCGGGAAGTGCAGATTATACGGTGAGACTATGGGACGTCAAGACAGGTACCTGTAAGACCATGAGTGGTCACACTAGTTGTGAATCATCTGTGGCTATATCCAGTGATTCAGAGTTCATCGTTTCGTGAAGTAGAGATTATACGGTGAGACTATGGGACGTCAAGACAGGTACCTGTAAGACCATGAGTGGTCACACATATTCTGTATCATCTGTGGCTATATCCAGTGATTCAGAGTTCATCGTATCGGGAAGTGCAGATAATACGGTGAGACTATGGGACGTCAAGACAGGTACCTGTAAGACCATGAGTGGTCACACTAGTCATGTATGATCTGTGGCTATATCCAGTGATTCAGAGTTCATCGTATCGGGAAGTGCAGATTATACGGTGAGACTATGGACGTCAAGACAGGTACCTGTAAGACCATGAGTGGTCACACTAGTTGTGAATCATCTGTGGCTATATCCAGTGATTCAGAGTTCATCGTATCGTGAAGTAGAGATTATACGGTGAGACTATGGGACGTCAAGACAAGTACCTGTAAGACCATGAGTGGTCACACTAGTCATGTATGATCTGTGGCTATATCCAGTGATTCAGAGTTCATCGTATCGGGAAGTTATGATTATACGGTGAGACTATGGGACGTCAAGACAGGTACCTGTAAGACCATGAGTGGTCACACTAGTCATGTATGATCTGTGGCTATATCCAGTGATTCAGAGTCCATCGTATCGGGAAGTGCAGATAATACGGTGAGACTATGGGACGTCAAGACAGGTACCTGTAAGACCATGAGTGGTCACACTAGTTCTGTATATGCTGTGGCTATATCCAGTGATTCAGAGTTCATCGTATCGGGAAGTTATGATTATACGGTGAGACTATGGGACGTCAAGACAAGTACCTGTAAGACCATGAGTGGTCACACATATTCTGTATGATCTGTGGCTATATCCAGTGATTCAGAGTCCATCGTATCGGGAAGTGCAGATAATACGGTGAGACTATGGGACGTCAAGACAGGTACCTGTAAGACCATGAGTGGTCACACATATTCTGTATCATCTGTGGCTATATCCAGTGATTCAGAGTCCATCGTATCGGGAAGTGCAGATAATACGGTGAGACTATGGGACGTCAAGACAGGTACCTGTAAGACCATGAGTGGTCACACTAGTTCTGTATGATCTGTGGCTATATCCAGTGATTCAGAGTTCATCGTATCGGGAAGTGCAGATTATACGGTGAGACTATGGGACGTCAAGACAAGTACCTGTAAGTCCATGAGTGGTCACACTAGTTCTGTATGATCTGTGGCTATATCCAGTGATTCAGAGTTCATCGTATCGGGAAGTCATGATAAGACGGTGAGACTATGGGACGTCAAGACAGGTACCTGTAAGACCATGAGTGGTCACACTAGTTATGTATCATCTGTGGCTATAACCAGTGATTCAGAGTTCATCGTATCGGGAAGTCATGATAAGACGGTGAGACTATGGGACGTCAAGACAGGTACCTGTAAGACCATGAGTGGTCACACTAGTTCTGTATCATCTGTGGCTATATCCAGTGATTCAGAGTTCATCGTATCGGGAAGTGCAGATTAGACGGTGAGACTATGGGACGTCAAGACAAGTACCTGTAAGACCATGAGTGGTCACACATGGTATGTATTATCTGTGGCTATATCCAGTGATTCAGAGTTCATCGTATCGGGAAGTGCAGATAATACGGTGAGACTATGGGACGTCAAGACAGGTACCTGTAAGACCATGAGTGGTCACACATATTCTGTATCATCTGTGGCTATATCCAGTGATTCAGAGTCCATCGTATCGGGAAGTGCAGATAATACGGTGAGACTATGGGACGTCAAGACAGGTACCTGTAAGACCATGAGTGGTCACACTAGTTCTGTATGATCTGTGGCTATATCCAGCGATTCAGAGTTCATCGTATCGGGAAGTGCAGATTAGACGGTGAGACTATGGGACGTCAAGACAGGCACCTGTAAGACCATGAGTGGTCACACTAGTTCTGTATATGATGTGGCTATATCCAGTGATTCAGAGTTCATCGTATCGGGAAGTGCAGATTAGACGGTGAGACTATGGGACGTCAAGACAGGTACCTGTAAGTCCATGAGTGGTCACACTAGTTGTGAATCATCTGTGGCTATATCCAGTGATTCAGAGTTCATCGTATCGGGAAGTGCAGATAATACGGTGAGACTATGGGACGTCAAGACAGGTACCTGTAAGACCATGAGTGGTCACACATATTCTGTATCATCTGTGGCTATATCCAGTGATTCAGAGTCCATCGTATCGGGAAGTGCAGATAATACGGTGAGACTATGGGACGTCAAGACAGGTACCTGTAAGACCATGAGTGGTCACACTAGTTCTGTATGATCTGTGGCTATATCCAGTGATTCAGAGTTCATCGTATCGGGAAGTGCAGATTATACGGTGAGACTATGGGACGTCAAGACAAGTACCTGTAAGTCCATGAGTGGTCACACTAGTTCTGTATGATCTGTGGCTATATCCAGTGATTCAGAGTTCATCGTATCGGGAAGTCATGATAAGACGGTGAGACTATGGGACGTCAAGACAGGTACCTGTAAGACCATGAGTGGTCACACTAGTTATGTATCATCTGTGGCTATAACCAGTGATTCAGAGTTCATCGTATCGGGAAGTGCAGATTAGACGGTGAGACTATGTGACGTCAAGACAGGTACCTGTAAGACCATGAGTGGTCAGACTAGTTCTGTATATGCTGTGGCTATATCCAGTGATTCAGAGTTCATCGTATCGGGAAGTGCAGATTAGACGGTGAGACTATGGGACGTCAAGACAAGTACCTGTAAGACCATGAGTGGTCACACATGGTATGTATTATCTGTGGCTATATCCAGTGATTCAGAGTTCATCGTATCGGGAAGTGCAGATAATACGGTGAGACTATGGGACGTCAAGACAGGTACCTGTAAGACCATGAGTGGTCACACATGGTATGTATTATCTGTGGCTATATCCAGTGATTCAGAGTTCATCGTATCGGGAAGTGCAGATAATACGGTGAGACTATGGGACGTCAAGACAGGTACCTGTAAGACCATGAGTGGTCACACATATTCTGTATCATCTGTGGCTATATCCAGTGATTCAGAGTCCATCGTATCGGGAAGTGCAGATAATACGGTGAGACTATGGGACGTCAAGACAGGTACCTGTAAGACCATGAGTGGTCACACTAGTTCTGTATGATCTGTGGCTATATCCAGCGATTCAGAGTTCATCGTATCGGGAAGTGCAGATTAGACGGTGAGACTATGGGACGTCAAGACAGGCACCTGTAAGACCATGAGTGGTCACACTAGTTCTGTATATGATGTGGCTATATCCAGTGATTCAGAGTTCATCGTATCGGGAAGTGCAGATTAGACGGTGAGACTATGGGACGTCAAGACAGGTACCTGTAAGTCCATGAGTGGTCACACTAGTTGTGAATCATCTGTGGCTATATCCAGTGATTCAGAGTTCATCGTATCGGGAAGTGCAGATAATACGGTGAGACTATGGGACGTCAAGACAGGTACCTGTAAGACCATGAGTGGTCACACATATTCTGTATCATCTGTGGCTATATCCAGTGATTCAGAGTCCATCGTATCGGGAAGTGCAGATAATACGGTGAGACTATGTGACGTCAAGACAAGTACCTGTAAGACCATGAGTGGTCACACATATTCTGTATGATCTGTGGCTATATCCAGTGATTCAGAGTTCATCGTATCGGGAAGTGCAGATAATACGGTGAGACTATGGGACGTCAAGACAGGTACCTGTAAGTCCATGAGTGGTCACACAAATTAGGTATATGCTGTGGCTATATCCAGTGATTCAGAGTTCGTCGTATCGGGAAGTCATGATAAGACGGTGAGACTATGGGACGTCAAGACAGGTACCTGTAAGACCATGAGTGGTCACACATGGTATGTATTATCTGTGGCTATATCCAGTGATTCAGAGTTCATCGTATCGGGAAGTGCAGATTAGACGGTGAGACTATGGGACGTCAAGACAGGCACCTGTAAGACCATGAGTGGTCACACTAGTTCTGTATATGCTGTGGCTATATCCAGTGATTCAGAGTTCATCGTATCGGGAAGTCATGATTATACGGTGAGACTATGGGACGTCAAGACAGGTACCTGTAAGACCATGAGTGGTCACACTAGTTCTGTATATGCTGTGGCTATATCCAGCGATTCAGAGTTCATCGTATCGGGAAGTGCAGATTAGACGGTGAGACTATGGGACGTCAAGACAGGCACCTGTAAGACCATGAGTGGTCACACTAGTTGTGAATCATCTGTGGCTATATCCAGTGATTCAGAGTTCATCGTATCGGGAAGTCATGATTATACGGTGAGACTATGGGACGTCAAGACAGGTACCTGTAAGACCATGAGTGGTCACACATGGTATGTATTATCTGTGGCTATATCCAGTGATTCAGAGTTCATCGTATCGGGAAGTGATGATTAGACAGTGAGACTATGGGACGTCAAGACAGGTACCTGTAAGACCATGAGTGGTCAGACTAGTTCTGTATCATCTGTGGCTATATCCAGTGATTCAGAGTTCGTCGTATCGGGAAGTGCAGATTATACGGTGAGACTATGGGACGTCAAGACAGGTACCTGTAAGACCATGAGTGGTCACACATGGTATGTATTATCTGTGGCTATATCCAGTGATTCAGAGTTCATCGTATCGGGAAGTGCAGATTAGACGGTGAGACTATGGGACGTCAAGACAGGTACCTGTAAGACCATGAGTGGTCACACATATTCTGTATCATCTGTGGCTATATCCAGTGATTCAGAGTCCATCGTATCGGGAAGTGCAGATAATACGGTGAGACTATGGGACGTCAAGACAGGTACCTGTAAGACCATGAGTGGTCACACATATTCTGTATATGCTGTGGCTATATCCAGTGATTCAGAGTTCATCGTATCGGGAAGTGCAGATTAGACGGTGAGACTATGGGACGTCAAGACAGGCACCTGTAAGACCATGAGTGGTCACACTAGTTGTGAATCATCTGTGGCTATATCCAGTGATTCAGAGTTACATCGTATCGTGAAGTAGAGATTATACGGTGAGACTATGGGACGTCAAGACAAGTACCTGTAAGACCATGAGTGGTCACACATGGTATGTATTATCTGTGGCTATATCCAGTGATTCAGAGTTCATCGTATCGGGAAGTGCAGATTATACGGTGAGACTATGGGACGTCAAGACAGGTACCTGTAAGACCATGAGTGGTCACACTAGTCATGTATGATCTGTGGCTATAACCAGTGATTCAGAGTTCATCGTATCGGGAAGTGCAGATTATACGGTGAGACTATGGGACGTCAAGACAGGTACCTGTAAGACCATGAGTGGTCAGACTAGTTCTGTATGATCTGTGGCTATATCCAGTGATTCAGAGTTCATCGTATCGGGAAGTGCAGATTATACGGTGAGACTATGGGACGTCAAGACAAGTACCTGTAAGACCATGAGTGGTCACACTAGTTCTGTATGATCTGTGGCTATATCCATTGATTCAGAGTTCATCGTATCGGGAAGTGCAGATTATACGGTGAGACTATGGGACGTCAAGACAGGTACCTGTAAGACCATGAGTGGTCAGAATAGTTCTGTATATGCTGTGGCTATATCCAGTGATTCAGAGTTCATCGTATCGGGAAGTGCAGATTAGACGGTGAGACTATGGGACGTCAAGACAAGTACCTGTAAGACCATGAGTGGTCACACATATTCTGTATGATCTGTGGCTATATCCAGTGATTCAGAGTCCATCGTATCGGGAAGTGCAGATAATACGGTGAGACTATGGGACGTCAAGACAGGCACCTGTAAGACCATGAGTGGTCACACTAGTCATGTATGATCTGTGGCTATATCCAGTGATTCAGAGTTCATCGTATCGGGAAGTGCAGATAATACGGTGAGACTATGGGACGTCAAGACAGGTACCTGTAAGACCATGAGTGGTCACACTAGTTCTGTATGATCTGTGGCTATATCCAGTGATTCAGAGTTCATCGTATCGGGAAGTGCAGATTATACGGTGAGACTATGGGACGTCAAGACAGGTACCTGTAAGACCATGAGTGGTCAGACTAGTTCTGTATGATCTGTGGCTATATCCATTGATTCAGAGTTCATCGTATCGGGAAGTGCAGATTAGACGGTGAGACTATGGGACGTCAAGACAGGTACCTGTAAGACCATGAGTGGTCACACATATTCTGTATGATCTGTGGCTATATCCAGTGATTCAGAGTCCATCGTATCGGGAAGTGCAGATAATACGGTGAGACTATGGGACGTCAAGACAGGTACCTGTAAGACCATGAGTGGTCACACATATTCTGTATCATCTGTGGCTATATCCAGTGATTCAGAGTCCATCGTATCGGGAAGTGCAGATAATACGGTGAGACTATGGGACGTCAAGACAGGTACCTGTAAGACCATGAGTGGTCACACTAGTTCTGTATGATCTGTGGCTATATCCAGTGATTCAGAGTTCATCGTATCGGGAAGTGCAGATTATACGGTGAGACTATGGGACGTCAAGACAAGTACCTGTAAGTCCATGAGTGGTCACACTAGTTCTGTATGATCTGTGGCTATATCCAGTGATTCAGAGTTCATCGTATCGGGAAGTCATGATAAGACGGTGAGACTATGGGACGTCAAGACAGGTACCTGTAAGACCATGAGTGGTCACACTAGTTATGTATCATCTGTGGCTATAACCAGTGATTCAGAGTTCATCGTATCGGGAAGTGCAGATTAGACGGTGAGACTATGTGACGTCAAGACAGGTACCTGTAAGACCATGAGTGGTCAGACTAGTTCTGTATATGCTGTGGCTATATCCAGTGATTCAGAGTTCATCGTATCGGGAAGTGCAGATTAGACGGTGAGACTATGGGACGTCAAGACAAGTACCTGTAAGACCATGAGTGGTCACACATGGTATGTATTATCTGTGGCTATATCCAGTGATTCAGAGTTCATCGTATCGGGAAGTGCAGATAATACGGTGAGACTATGGGACGTCAAGACAGGTACCTGTAAGACCATGAGTGGTCACACAAATTAGGTATATGCTGTGGCTATATCCAGTGATTCAGAGTTCGTCGTATCGGGAAGTGCAGATTATACGGTGAGACTATGGGACGTCAAGACAGGTACCTGTAAGACCATGAGTGGTCACACTAGTTCTGTATGATCTGTGGCTATATCCAGTGATTCAGAGTTCATCGTATCGGGAAGTGCAGATAATACGGTGAGACTATGGGACGTCAAGACAGGCACCTGTAAGACCATGAGTGGTCAGACTAGTTCTGTATCATCTGTGGCTATATCCAGTGATTCAGAGTTCATCGTATCGGGAAGTGCAGATTAGACGGTGAGACTATGGGACGTCAAGACAGGCACCTGTAAGACCATGAGTGGTCACACTAGTTGTGAATCATCTGTGGCTATATCCAGTGATTCAGAGTTCATCGTATCGTGAAGTAGAGATTATACGGTGAGACTATGGGACGTCAAGACAAGTACCTGTAAGACCATGAGTGGTCGCACATGGTATGTATTATCTGTGGCTATATCCAGTGATTCAGAGTTCATCGTATCGGGAAGTGATGATTAGACAGTGAGACTATGGGACGTCAAGACAGGTACCTGTAAGACCATGAGTGGTCACACTAGTTCTGTATGATCTGTGGCTATAACCAGTGATTCAGAGTTCATCGTATCGGGAAGTCATGATAAGACGGTGAGACTATGGGACGTCAAGACAGGTACCTGTAAGACCATGAGTGGTCACACAAATTAGGTATATGCTGTGGCTATATCCAGTGATTCAGAGTTCATCGTATCGGGAAGTTATGATTATACGGTGAGACTATGGGACGTCAAGACAGGTACCTGTAAGACCATGAGTGGTCAGAATAGTTCTGTATATGCTGTGGCTATATCCAGTGATTCAGAGTTCATCGCATCGGGAAGTCATGATAAGACGGTGAGACTATGGGACGTCAAGACAGGTACCTGTAAGACCATGAGTGGTCACACTAGTTCTGTATGATCTGTGGCTATATCCAGTGATTCAGAGTTCATCGTATCGGGAAGTTATGATTATACGGTGAGACTATGGGACGTCAAGACAGGTACCTGTAAGACCATGAGTGGTCACACATGGTATGTATTATCTGTGGCTATATCCAGTGATTCAGAGTTCATCGTATCGGGAAGTGATGATTAGACAGTGAGACTATGGGACGTCAAGACAGGTACCTGTAAGACCATGAGTGGTCACACTAGTTGTGAATCATCTGTGGCTATATCCAGTGATTCAGAGTTCATCGTATCGTGAAGTAGAGATTATACGGTGAGACTATGGGACGTCAAGACAAGTACCTGTAAGACCATGAGTGGTCACACATGGTATGTATGATCTGTGGCTATATCCAGTGATTCAGAGTTCATCGTATCGGGAAGTTATGATTATACGGTGAGACTATGGGACGTCAAGACAGGTACCTGTAAGACCATGAGTGGTCAGAATAGTTCTGTATATGCTGTGGCTATATCCAGTGATTCAGAGTTCATCGTATCGGGAAGTCATGATTATACGGTGAGACTATGGGACGTCAAGACAGGTACCTGTAAGACCATGAGTGGTCACACTAGTTCTGTATCATCTGTGGCTATATCCAGTGATTCAGAGTTCATCGTATCGGGAAGTGCAGATTAGACGGTGAGACTATGGGACGTCAAGACAAGTACCTGTAAGACCATGAGTGGTCACACATATTCTGTATGATCTGTGGCTATATCCAGTGATTCAGAGTCCATCGTATCGGGAAGTGCAGATAATACGGTGAGACTATGGGACGTCAAGACAGGTACCTGTAAGACCATGAGTGGTCACACTAGTCATGTATGATCTGTGGCTATATCCAGTGATTCAGAGTTCATCGTATCGGGAAGTGCAGATTAGACGGTGAGACTATGGGACGTCAAGACAGGTACCTGTAAGACCATGAGTGGTCACACTAGTTGTGAATCATCTGTGGCTATATCCAGTGATTCAGAGTTCGTCGTATCGGGAAGTGCAGATAATACGGTGAGACTATGGGACGTCAAGACAGGTACCTGTAAGACCATGAGTGGTCAGACTAGTTCTGTATCATCTGTGGCTATATCCAGTGATTCAGAGTTCATCGTATCGGGAAGTGCAGATTATACGGTGAGACTATGGGACGTCAAGACAGGTACCTGTAAGACCATGAGTGGTCAGACTAGTTCTGTATGATCTGTGGCTATATCCAGTGATTCAGAGTTCATCGTATCGGGAAGTGCAGATAATACGGTGAGACTATGGGACGTCAAGACAGGCACCTGTAAGACCATGAGTGGTCACAGACATTATGTATCATCTGTGGCTATATCCAGTGATTCAGAGTTCATCGTATCGGGAAGTGCAGATTATACGGTGAGACTATGGGACGTCAAGACAGGTACCTGTAAGACCATAAGTGGTCACACTAGTTCTGTATATGCTGTGGCTATATCCAGTGATTCAGAGTTCATCGTATCGGGAAGTAGAGATTATACGGTGAGACTATGGGACGTCAAGACAAGTACCTGTAAGACCATAAGTGGTCACACTAGTTCTGTATATGCTGTGGCTATATCCAGTGATTCAGAGTTCATCGTATCGGGAAGTGCAGATTAGACGGTGAGACTATGGGACGTCAAGACAGGTACCTGTAAGACCATGAGTGGTCACACAAATTAGGTATATGCTGTGGCTATATCCAGTGATTCAGAGTTCATCGTATCGGGAAGTGCAGATTATACGGTGAGACTATGGGACGTCAAGACAGGTACCTGTAAGACCATGAGTGGTCACACTAGTTCTGTATGATCTGTGGCTATATCCAGTGATTCAGAGTTCATCGTATCGGGAAGTCATGATTATACGGTGAGACTATGGGACGTCAAGACAGGTACCTGTAAGTCCATGAGTGGTCACACTAGTTGTGAATCATCTGTGGCTATATCCAGTGATTCAGAGTTCATCGTATCGGGAAGTGCAGATAATACGGTGAGACTATGGGACGTCAAGACAGGCACCTGTAAGACCATGAGTGGTCACACTAGTTCTGTATCATCTGTGGCTATATCCAGTGATTCAGAGTTCATCGTATCGGGAAGTGCAGATAATACGGTGAGACTATGGGACGTCAAGACAGGTACCTGTAAGACCATGAGTGGTCACACATATTCTGTATGATCTGTGGCTATATCCAGCGATTCAGAGTTCATCGTATCGGGAAGTGCAGATTAGACGGTGAGACTATGGGACGTCAAGACAGGCACCTGTAAGACCATGAGTGGTCACACTAGTTGTGAATCATCTGTGGCTATATCCAGTGATTCAGAGTTCATCGTATCGGGAAGTCATGATTATACGGTGAGACTATGGGACGTCAAGACAGGTACCTGTAAGTCCATGAGTGGTCACACTAGTTGTGAATCATCTGTGGCTATATCCAGTGATTCAGAGTTCATCGTATCGGGAAGTGCAGATTAGACGGTGAGACTATGGGACGTCAAGACAGGCACCTGTAAGACCATGAGTGGTCACACTAGTTCTGTATATGCTGTGGCTATATCCAGTGATTCAGAGTTCATCGTATCGGGAAGTTATGATTATACGGTGAGACTATGGGACGTCAAGACAGGTACCTGTAAGACCATGAGTGGTCACACAAATTAGGTATATGCTGTGGCTATATCCAGTGATTCAGAGTTCATCGTATCGGGAAGTGCAGATAATACGGTGAGACTATGGGACGTCAAGACAGGCACCTGTAAGACCATGAGTGGTCACACTAGTTGTGAATGATCTGTGGCTATATCCAGTGATTCAGAGTTCATCGTATCGGGAAGTCATGATTATACGGTGAGACTATGGGACGTCAAGACAGGTACCTGTAAGACCATGAGTGGTCACACAAATTAGGTATATGCTGTGGCTATATCCAGTGATTCAGAGTTCATCGTATCGGGAAGTGCAGATAATACGGTGAGACTATGGGACGTCAAGACAGGCACCTGTAAGACCATGAGTGGTCACACTAGTTGTGAATGATCTGTGGCTATATCCAGTGATTCAGAGTTCATCGTATCGGGAAGTCATGATTATACGGTGAGACTATGGGACGTCAAGACAGGTACCTGTAAGACCATGAGTGGTCACACTAGTTCTGTATGATCTGTGGCTATATCCAGTGATTCAGAGTTCATCGTATCGGGAAGTGCAGATTATACGGTGAGACTATGGGACGTCAAGACAAGTACCTGTAAGTCCATGAGTGGTCACACTAGTTGTGAATCATCTGTGGCTATATCCAGTGATTCAGAGTTCATCGTATCGGGAAGTCATGATAAGACGGTGAGACTATGGGACGTCAAGACAGGTACCTGTAAGACCATGAGTGGTCACACTAGTCATGTATATGCTGTGGCTATATCCAGTGATTCAGAGTTCATCGTATCGGGAAGTCATGATAAGACGGTGAGACTATGGGACGTCAAGACAGGTACCTGTAAGACCATGAGTGGTCACACTAGTCATGTATATGCTGTGGCTATATCCAGTGATTCAGAGTTCATCGTATCGGGAAGTGCAGATTAGACGGTGAGACTATGGGACGTCAAGACAGGTACCTGTAAGACCATGAGTGGTCACACTAGTTATGTAAATGCTGTGGCTATATCCAGTGATTCAGAGTTCATCGTATCGGGAAGTGATGATAATACGGTGAGACTATGGGACGTCAAGACAGGTACCTGTAAGACCATGAGTGGTCACACTAGTTCTGTATTATCTGTGGCTATATCCAGTGATTCAGAGTTCATCGTATCGGGAAGTAGAGATAAGACGGTTATACTATCGGACGTCAAGACGTGTACCTGTAAGACCATGAGTGGTCACACTAGTTCTGTATATGCTGTGGCTATATCCAGTGATTCAGAGTTCATCGTATCGGGAAGTTATGATTATACGGTGAGACTATGGGACGTCAAGACAGGTACCTGTAAGACCATGAGTGGTCACACTAGTTGTGAATCATCTGTGGCTATATCCAGTGATTCAGAGTTCATCGTATCGTGAAGTAGAGATTATACGGTGAGACTATGGGACGTCAAGACAAGTACCTGTAAGACCATGAGTGGTCGCACATGGTATGTATTATCTGTGGCTATATCCAGTGATTCAGAGTTCATCGTATCGGGAAGTGATGATTAGACAGTGAGACTATGGGACGTCAAGACAGGTACCTGTAAGACCATGAGTGGTCACACTAGTTCTGTATGATCTGTGGCTATAACCAGTGATTCAGAGTTCATCGTATCGGGAAGTCATGATAAGACGGTGAGACTATGGGACGTCAAGACAGGTACCTGTAAGACCATGAGTGGTCACACAAATTAGGTATATGCTGTGGCTATATCCAGTGATTCAGAGTTCATCGTATCGGGAAGTTATGATTATACGGTGAGACTATGGGACGTCAAGACAGGTACCTGTAAGACCATGAGTGGTCAGAATAGTTCTGTATATGCTGTGGCTATATCCAGTGATTCAGAGTTCATCGTATCGGGAAGTCATGATAAGACGGTGAGACTATGGGACGTCAAGACAGGTACCTGTAAGACCATGAGTGGTCACACTAGTTCTGTATGATCTGTGGCTATATCCAGTGATTCAGAGTTCATCGTATCGGGAAGTTATGATTATACGGTGAGACTATGGGACGTCAAGACAGGTACCTGTAAGACCATGAGTGGTCAGAATAGTTCTGTATATGCTGTGGCTATATCCAGTGATTCAGAGTTCATCGTATCGGGAAGTTATGATTATACGGTGAGACTATGGGACGTCAAGACAGGTACCTGTAAGACCATGAGTGGTCACACTAGTTCTGTATATGCTGTGGCTATATCCAGTGATTCAGAGTTCATCGTATCGGGAAGTGCAGATTAGACAGTGAGACTATGGGACGTCAAGACAGGCACCTGTAAGACCATGAGTGGTCACACAAATTAGGTATATGCTGTGGCTATATCCAGTGATTCAGAGTTCATCGTATCGGGAAGTGCAGATAATACGGTGAGACTATGGGACGTCAAGACAGGCACCTGTAAGACCATGAGTGGTCACACTAGTTGTGAATCATCTGTGGCTATATCCAGTGATTCAGAGTTCATCGTATCGGGAAGTGCAGATAATACGGTGAGACTATGGGACGTCAAGACAGGTACCTGTAAGACCATGAGTGGTCACACTAGTTCTGTATATGCTGTGGCTATATCCAGTGATTCAGAGTTCATCGTATCGGGAAGTGCAGATTAGACAGTGAGACTATGGGACGTCAAGACAGGTACCTGTAAGACCATGAGTGGTCACACTAGTTCTGTATGATCTGTGGCTATAACCAGTGATTCAGAGTTCATCGTATCGGGAAGTGCAGATAATACGGTGAGACTATGGGACGTCAAGACAGGCACCTGTAAGACCATGAGTGGTCACACTAGTCATGTATGATCTGTGGCTATATCCAGTGATTCAGAGTTCATCGTATCGGGAAGTGCAGATTAGACGGTGAGACTATGGGACGTCAAGACAGGTACCTGTAAGACCATGAGTGGTCACACAAATTAGGTATATGCTGTGGCTATATCCAGTGATTCAGAGTTCATCGTATCGGGAAGTGCAGATAATACGGTGAGACTATGGGACGTCAAGACAGGCACCTGTAAGACCATGAGTGGTCACACTAGTTGTGAATGATCTGTGGCTATATCCAGTGATTCAGAGTTCATCGTATCGGGAAGTCATGATTATACGGTGAGACTATGGGACGTCAAGACAGGTACCTGTAAGACCATGAGTGGTCACACTAGTTCTGTATCATCTGTGGCTATATCCAGTGATTCAGAGTTCATCGTATCGGGAAGTGCAGATAATACGGTGAGACTATGGGACGTCAAGACAGGTACCTGTAAGACCATGAGTGGTCACACAAATTAGGTATATGCTGTGGCTACTTCTAGTGATTCAGAGTTCATCGTATCGGGAAGTGCAGATAATACGGTGAGACTATGGGACGTCAAGACAGGCACCTGTAAGACCATGAGTGGTCACACTAGTTGTGAATCATCTGTGGCTATATCCAGTGATTCAGAGTTCATCGTATCGGGAAGTTATGATAAGACGGTGAGACTATGGGACGTCAAGACAGGTACATGTAAGACCATGAGTGGTCACACACATTATGTATATGCTGTGGCTATATCCAGTGATTCAGAGTTCATCGTATCGGGAAGTGCAGATAATACGGTGAGACTATGGGACGTCAAGACAGGTACCTGTAAGACCATGAGTGGTCACACAGATTCTGTATATGCTGTGGCTACTTCTAGTGATTCAGAGTTCATCGTATCGGGAAGTCATGATTATACGGTGAGACTATGGGACGTCAAGACAGGTACCTGTAAGACCATGAGTGGTCACACTAGTTCTGTATCATCTGTGGCTATATCCAGTGATTCAGAGTTCATCGTATCGGGAAGTGCAGATTAGACGGTGAGACTATGGGACGTCAAGACAGGTACCTGTAAGACCATGAGTGGTCACACTAGTTCTGTATGATCTGTGGCTATATCCAGTGATTCAGAGTTCATCGTATCGGAAAGTGCAGATTAGACGGTGAGACTATGGGACGTCAAGACAGGTACCTGTAAGACCATGAGTGGTCACACTAGTTATGTATTATCTGTGGCTATATCCAGTGATTCAGAGTTCATCGTATCGGGAAGTAGAGATAAGACTGTTATACTATCGGACGTCAAGACTTGTACCTGTAAGACCATGAGTGGTCACACTAGTTCTGTATGATTTGTGGCTATATCCAGTGATTCAGAGTTCATCGTATCGGGAAGTGCAGATTATACGGTGAGACTATGGGACGTCAAGACAGGCACCTGTAAGACCATGAGTGGTCACACATATTCTGTATCATCTGTGGCTATATCCAGTGATTCAGAGTTCATCGTATCGGGAAGTGCAGATTAGACGGTGAGACTATGGGACGTCAAGACAGGTACCTGTAAGACCATGAGTGGTCACACAAATTAGGTATATGCTGTGGCTATATCCAGTGATTCAGAGTTCGTCGTATCGGGAAGTGCAGATTAGACGGTGAGACTATGGGACGTCAAGACAGGTACCTGTAAGACCATGAGTGGTCACACTAGTTCTGTATCATCTGTGGCTATATCCAGTGATTCAGAGTTCATCGTATCGTGAAGTAGAGATTATACGGTGAGACTATGGGACGTCAAGACAAGTACCTGTAAGACCATGAGTGGTCACACTAGTTCTGTATGATCTGTGGCTATATCCAGTGATTCAGAGTTCATCGTATCGTGAAGTAGAGATTATACGGTGAGACTATGGGACGTCAAGACAGGTACCTGTAAGACCATGAGTGGTCACACTAGTCATGTATGATCTGTGGCTATATCCAGTGATTCAGAGTTCATCGTATCGGGAAGTGCAGATTATACGGTGAGACTATGGGACGTCAAGACAGGTACCTGTAAGACCATGAGTGGTCACACTAGTTGTGAATCATCTGTGGCTATATCCAGTGATTCAGAGTTCATCGTATCGTGAAGTAGAGATTATACGGTGAGACTATGGGACGTCAAGACAGGCACCTGTAAGACCATGAGTGGTCACACTAGTTCTGTATCATCTGTGGCTATATCCAGTGATTCAGAGTTCATCGTATCGTGAAGTAGAGATTATACGGTGAGACTATGGGACGTCAAGACAAGTACCTGTAAGACCATGAGTGGTCACACATATTCTGTATGATCTGTGGCTATATCCAGTGATTCAGAGTTCATCGTATCGGGAAGTGCAGATAATACGGTGAGACTATGGGACGTCAAGACAGGTACCTGTAAGACCATGAGTGGTCACACATATTCTGTATCATCTGTGGCTATATCCAGTGATTCAGAGTTCATCGTATCGTGAAGTAGAGATTATACGGTGAGACTATGGGACGTCAAGACAAGTACCTGTAAGTCCATGAGTGGTCACACTAGTTCTGTATGATCTGTGGCTATATCCAGTGATTCAGAGTTCATTGTATCGGGAAGTCATGATAAGACGGTGAGACTATGGGACGTCAAGACAGGTACCTGTAAGACCATGAGTGGTCACACTAGTCATGTATGATCTGTGGCTATATCCAGTGATTCAGAGTTCATCGTATCGGGAAGTGCAGATTAGACGGTGAGACTATGGGACGTCAAGACAGGTACCTGTAAGACCATGAGTGGTCACACTAGTTCTGTATGATCTGTGGCTATAACCAGTGATTCAGAGTTCATCGTATCGGGAAGTGCAGATAATACGGTGAGACTATGTTACGTCAAGACAGGTACCTGTAAGACCATGAGTGGTCACACTAGTTCTGTATCATCTGTGGCTATATCCAGTGATTCAGAGTTCATCGTATCGGGAAGTGCAGATAATACGGTGAGACTATGGGACGTCAAGACAGGTACCTGTAAGACCATGAGTGGTCACACATATTCTGTATCATCTGTGGCTATATCCAGTGATTCAGAGTTCATCGTATCGGGAAGTGCAGATTAGACGGTGAGACTATGGGACGTCAAGACAAGTACCTGTAAGTCCATGAGTGGTCACACTAGTTCTGTATGATCTGTGGCTATATCCAGTGATTCAGAGTTCATCGTATCGGGAAGTCATGATAATACGGTGAGACTATGGGACGTCAAGACAGGTACCTGTAAGACCATGAGTGGTCACACTAGTTCTGTATATGCTGTGGCTATATCCAGTGATTCAGAGTTCATCGTATCGGGAAGTGCAGATTAGACGGTGAGACTATGGGACGTCAAGACAGGTACCTGTAAGTCCATGAGTGGTCACACTAGTTGTGAATCATCTGTGGCTATATCCAGTGATTCAGAGTTCATCGTATCGGGAAGTGCAGATAATACGGTGAGACTATGGGACGTCAAGACAGGCACCTGTAAGACCATGAGTGGTCACACATATTCTGTATCATCTGTGGCTATATCCAGTGATTCAGAGTTCATCGTATCGGGAAGTTATGATTATACGGTGAGACTATGGGACGTCAAGACAGGTACCTGTAAGACCATGAGTGGTCACACTAGTTCTGTATATGCTGTGGCTATATCCAGTGATTCAGAGTTCATCGTATCGGGAAGTGCAGATAATACGGTGAGACTATGGGACGTCAAGACAGGTACCTGTAAGACCATGAGTGGTCACAGACATTATGTATCATCTGTGGCTACTTCTAGTGATTCAGAGTTCATCGTATCGGGAAGTCATGATTATACGGTGAGACTATGGGACGTCAAGACAGGTACCTGTAAGACCATGAGTGGTCACACTAGTTCTGTATCATCTGTGGCTATATCCAGTGATTCAGAGTTCATCGTATCGGGAAGTGCAGATAATACGGTGAGACTATGGGACGTCAAGACAGGTACCTGTAAGACCATGAGTGGTCACACTAGTTCTGTATATGCTGTGGCTATATCCAGTGATTCAGAGTTCATCGTATCGGGAAGTGCAGATTAGACAGTGAGACTATGGGACGTCAAGACAGGTACCTGTAAGACCATGAGTGGTCACACTAGTTCTGTATGATCTGTGGCTATAACCAGTGATTCAGAGTTCATCGTATCGGGAAGTGCAGATAATACGGTGAGACTATGGGACGTCAAGACAGGCACCTGTAAGACCATGAGTGGTCACACTAGTCATGTATGATCTGTGGCTATATCCAGTGATTCAGAGTTCATCGTATCGGGAAGTGCAGATTAGACGGTGAGACTATGGGACGTCAAGACAGGTACCTGTAAGACCATGAGTGGTCACACAAATTAGGTATATGCTGTGGCTATATCCAGTGATTCAGAGTTCATCGTATCGGGAAGTGCAGATAATACGGTGAGACTATGGGACGTCAAGACAGGCACCTGTAAGACCATGAGTGGTCACACTAGTTGTGAATGATCTGTGGCTATATCCAGTGATTCAGAGTTCATCGTATCGGGAAGTCATGATTATACGGTGAGACTATGGGACGTCAAGACAGGTACCTGTAAGACCATGAGTGGTCACACTAGTTCTGTATCATCTGTGGCTATATCCAGTGATTCAGAGTTCATCGTATCGGGAAGTGCAGATAATACGGTGAGACTATGGGACGTCAAGACAGGTACCTGTAAGACCATGAGTGGTCACACAAATTAGGTATATGCTGTGGCTACTTCTAGTGATTCAGAGTTCATCGTATCGGGAAGTGCAGATAATACGGTGAGACTATGGGACGTCAAGACAGGCACCTGTAAGACCATGAGTGGTCACACTAGTTGTGAATCATCTGTGGCTATATCCAGTGATTCAGAGTTCATCGTATCGGGAAGTTATGATAAGACGGTGAGACTATGGGACGTCAAGACAGGTACATGTAAGACCATGAGTGGTCACACACATTATGTATATGCTGTGGCTATATCCAGTGATTCAGAGTTCATCGTATCGGGAAGTGCAGATAATACGGTGAGACTATGGGACGTCAAGACAGGTACCTGTAAGACCATGAGTGGTCACACAGATTCTGTATATGCTGTGGCTACTTCTAGTGATTCAGAGTTCATCGTATCGGGAAGTCATGATTATACGGTGAGACTATGGGACGTCAAGACAGGTACCTGTAAGACCATGAGTGGTCACACTAGTTCTGTATCATCTGTGGCTATATCCAGTGATTCAGAGTTCATCGTATCGGGAAGTGCAGATTAGACGGTGAGACTATGGGACGTCAAGACAGGTACCTGTAAGACCATGAGTGGTCACACTAGTTCTGTATGATCTGTGGCTATATCCAGTGATTCAGAGTTCATCGTATCGGAAAGTGCAGATTAGACGGTGAGACTATGGGACGTCAAGACAGGTACCTGTAAGACCATGAGTGGTCACACTAGTTATGTATTATCTGTGGCTATATCCAGTGATTCAGAGTTCATCGTATCGGGAAGTAGAGATAAGACTGTTATACTATCGGACGTCAAGACTTGTACCTGTAAGACCATGAGTGGTCACACTAGTTCTGTATGATTTGTGGCTATATCCAGTGATTCAGAGTTCATCGTATCGGGAAGTGCAGATTATACGGTGAGACTATGGGACGTCAAGACAGGCACCTGTAAGACCATGAGTGGTCACACATATTCTGTATCATCTGTGGCTATATCCAGTGATTCAGAGTTCATCGTATCGGGAAGTGCAGATTAGACGGTGAGACTATGGGACGTCAAGACAGGTACCTGTAAGACCATGAGTGGTCACACAAATTAGGTATATGCTGTGGCTATATCCAGTGATTCAGAGTTCGTCGTATCGGGAAGTGCAGATTAGACGGTGAGACTATGGGACGTCAAGACAGGTACCTGTAAGACCATGAGTGGTCACACTAGTTCTGTATCATCTGTGGCTATATCCAGTGATTCAGAGTTCATCGTATCGTGAAGTAGAGATTATACGGTGAGACTATGGGACGTCAAGACAAGTACCTGTAAGACCATGAGTGGTCACACTAGTTGTGAATCATCTGTGGCTATATCCAGTGATTCAGAGTTCATCGTATCGGGAAGTCATGATTATACGGTGAGACTATGGGACGTCAAGACAGGTACCTGTAAGACCATGAGTGGTCACACTAGTTGTGAATCATCTGTGGCTATATCCAGTGATTCAGAGTTCATCGTATCGGGAAGTGCAGATTATACGGTGAGACTATGGGACGTCAAGACAGGTACCTGTAAGACCATGAGTGGTCACACTAGTTCTGTATCATCTGTGGCTATATCCAGTGATTCAGAGTTCATCGTATCGTGAAGTAGAGATTATACGGTGAGACTATGGGACGTCAAGACAAGTACCTGTAAGACCATGAGTGGTCACACTAGTTGTGAATCATCTGTGGCTATATCCAGTGATTCAGAGTTCATCGTATCGGGAAGTCATGATTATACGGTGAGACTATGGGACGTCAAGACAGGTACCTGTAAGACCATGAGTGGTCACACTAGTTGTGAATCATCTGTGGCTATATCCAGTGATTCAGAGTTCATCGTATCGGGAAGTGCAGATTATACGGTGAGACTATGGGACGTCAAGACAGGTACCTGTAAGACCATGAGTGGTCACACTAGTTGTGAATCATCTGTGGCTATATCCAGTGATTCAGAGTTCATCGTATCGTGAAGTAGAGATTATACGGTGAGACTATGGGACGTCAAGACAGGCACCTGTAAGACCATGAGTGGTCACACTAGTTCTGTATGATCTGTGGCTATATCCAGTGATTCAGAGTTCATCGTATCGTGAAGTAGAGATTATACGGTGAGACTATGGGACGTCAAGACAGGTACCTGTAAGACCATGAGTGGTCACACTAGTCATGTATGATCTGTGGCTATATCCAGTGATTCAGAGTTCATCGTATCGGGAAGTGCAGATTATACGGTGAGACTATGGGACGTCAAGACAGGTACCTGTAAGACCATGAGTGGTCACACTAGTTGTGAATCATCTGTGGCTATATCCAGTGATTCAGAGTTCATCGTATCGTGAAGTAGAGATTATACGGTGAGACTATGGGACGTCAAGACAGGCACCTGTAAGACCATGAGTGGTCACACTAGTTCTGTATCATCTGTGGCTATATCCAGTGATTCAGAGTTCATCGTATCGTGAAGTAGAGATTATACGGTGAGACTATGGGACGTCAAGACAAGTACCTGTAAGACCATGAGTGGTCACACATATTCTGTATGATCTGTGGCTATATCCAGTGATTCAGAGTTCATCGTATCGGGAAGTGCAGATAATACGGTGAGACTATGGGACGTCAAGACAGGTACCTGTAAGACCATGAGTGGTCACACATATTCTGTATCATCTGTGGCTATATCCAGTGATTCAGAGTTCATCGTATCGTGAAGTAGAGATTATACGGTGAGACTATGGGACGTCAAGACAAGTACCTGTAAGTCCATGAGTGGTCACACTAGTTCTGTATGATCTGTGGCTATATCCAGTGATTCAGAGTTCATTGTATCGGGAAGTCATGATAAGACGGTGAGACTATGGGACGTCAAGACAGGTACCTGTAAGACCATGAGTGGTCACACTAGTCATGTATGATCTGTGGCTATATCCAGTGATTCAGAGTTCATCGTATCGGGAAGTGCAGATTAGACGGTGAGACTATGGGACGTCAAGACAGGTACCTGTAAGACCATGAGTGGTCACACTAGTTCTGTATGATCTGTGGCTATAACCAGTGATTCAGAGTTCATCGTATCGGGAAGTGCAGATAATACGGTGAGACTATGTTACGTCAAGACAGGTACCTGTAAGACCATGAGTGGTCACACTAGTTCTGTATCATCTGTGGCTATATCCAGTGATTCAGAGTTCATCGTATCGGGAAGTGCAGATAATACGGTGAGACTATGGGACGTCAAGACAGGTACCTGTAAGACCATGAGTGGTCACACATATTCTGTATCATCTGTGGCTATATCCAGTGATTCAGAGTTCATCGTATCGGGAAGTGCAGATTAGACGGTGAGACTATGGGACGTCAAGACAAGTACCTGTAAGTCCATGAGTGGTCACACTAGTTCTGTATGATCTGTGGCTATATCCAGTGATTCAGAGTTCATCGTATCGGGAAGTCATGATAATACGGTGAGACTATGGGACGTCAAGACAGGTACCTGTAAGACCATGAGTGGTCACACTAGTTCTGTATATGCTGTGGCTATATCCAGTGATTCAGAGTTCATCGTATCGGGAAGTGCAGATTAGACGGTGAGACTATGGGACGTCAAGACAGGTACCTGTAAGTCCATGAGTGGTCACACTAATGTTGCATATGCTGTGGCTATATCCAGTGATTCAGAGTTCATCGTATCGGGAAGTGCAGATAATACGGTGAGACTATGGGACGTCAAGACAGGCACCTGTAAGACCATGAGTGGTCACACATATTCTGTATCATCTGTGGCTATATCCAGTGATTCAGAGTTCATCGTATCGGGAAGTTATGATTATACGGTGAGACTATGGGACGTCAAGACAGGTACCTGTAAGACCATGAGTGGTCACACTAGTTCTGTATATGCTGTGGCTATATCCAGTGATTCAGAGTTCATCGTATCGGGAAGTGCAGATAATACGGTGAGACTATGGGACGTCAAGACAGGTACCTGTAAGACCATGAGTGGTCACAGACATTATGTATCATCTGTGGCTACTTCTAGTGATTCAGAGTTCATCGTATCGGGAAGTCATGATTATACGGTGAGACTATGGGACGTCAAGACAGGTACCTGTAAGACCATGAGTGGTCACACTAGTTCTGTATCATCTGTGGCTATATCCAGTGATTCAGAGTTCATCGTATCGGGAAGTGCAGATAATACGGTGAGACTATGGGACGTCAAGACAGGTACCTGTAAGACCATGAGTGGTCACACAAATTAGGTATATGCTGTGGCTATATCCAGTGATTCAGAGTTCATCGTATCGGGAAGTGCAGATAATACGGTGAGACTATGGGACGTCAAGACAGGCACCTGTAAGACCATGAGTGGTCACAGACATTATGTATCATCTGTTGCTACTTCTAGTGATTCAGAGTTCATCGTATCGGGAAGTCATGATTAGACGGTGAGACTATGGGACGTCAAGACAGGTACCTGTAAGACCATGAGTGGTCACACTAGTTCTGTATCATCTGTGGCTATATCCAGTGATTCAGAGTTCATCGTATCGGGAAGTGCAGATAATACGGTGAGACTATGGGACGTCAAGACAGGTACCTGTAAGACCATGAGTGGTCACACAAATTAGGTATATGCTGTGGCTATATCCAGTGATTCAGAGTTCATCGTATCGGGAAGTGCAGATAATACGGTGAGACTATGGGACGTCAAGACAGGCACCTGTAAGACCATGAGTGGTCACACTAGTTGTGAATCATCTGTGGCTATATCCAGTGATTCAGAGTTCATCGTATCGGGAAGTCATGATTATACGGTGAGACTATGGGACGTCAAGACAGGTACCTGTAAGACCATGAGTGGTCACACTAGTTCTGTATATGCTGTGGCTATATCCAGTGATTCAGAGTTCATCGTATCGGGAAGTGCAGATTAGACAGTGAGACTATGGGACGTCAAGACAGGTACCTGTAAGACCATGAGTGGTCACACTAGTTCTGTATGATCTGTGGCTATAACCAGTGATTCAGAGTTCATCGTATCGGGAAGTGCAGATAATACGGTGAGACTATGGGACGTCAAGACAGGCACCTGTAAGACCATGAGTGGTCACACTAGTCATGTATGATCTGTGGCTATATCCAGTGATTCAGAGTTCATCGTATCGGGAAGTGCAGATTAGACGGTGAGACTATGGGACGTCAAGACAGGCACCTGTAAGACCATGAGTGGTCACACTAGTTGTGAATCATCTGTGGCTATATCCAGTGATTCAGAGTTCATCGTATCGGGAAGTGCAGATTAGACGGTGAGACTATGGGACGTCAAGACAGGCACCTGTAAGACCATGAGTGGTCACACTAGTTCTGTATGATCTGTGGCTATATCCAGTGATTCAGAGTTCATCGTATCGGGAAGTGCAGATTAGACGGTGAGACTATGGGACGTCAAGACAGGCACCTGTAAGACCATGAGTGGTCACACTAGTTGTGAATCATCTGTGGCTATATCCAGTGATTCAGAGTTCATCGTATCGGGAAGTCATGATTATACGGTGAGACTATGGGACGTCAAGACAGGTACCTGTAAGACCATGAGTGGTCACACTAGTTCTGTATGATCTGTGGCTATATCCAGTGATTCAGAGTTCATCGTATCGGGAAGTGCAGATAATACGGTGAGACTATGGGACGTCAAGACAGGCACCTGTAAGACCATGAGTGGTCACACATATTCTGTATCATCTGTGGCTATATCCAGTGATTCAGAGTTCATCGTATCGGGAAGTGCAGATTAGACGGTGAGACTATGGGACGTCAAGACAGGTACCTGTAAGACCATGAGTGGTCACACAAATTAGGTATATGCTGTGGCTATATCCAGTGATTCAGAGTTCGTCGTATCGGGAAGTGCAGATAATACGGTGAGACTATGGGACGTCAAGACAGGCACCTGTAAGACCATGAGTGGTCACACTAGTTCTGTATCATCTGTGGCTATATCCAGTGATTCAGAGTTCATCGTATCGTGAAGTAGAGATTATACGGTGAGACTATGGGACGTCAAGACAAGTACCTGTAAGACCATGAGTGGTCACACTAGTTCTGTATGATCTGTGGCTATATCCAGTGATTCAGAGTTCATCGTATCGTGAAGTAGAGATTATACGGTGAGACTATGGGACGTCAAGACAGGTACCTGTAAGACCATGAGTGGTCACACATATTCTGTATCATCTGTGGCTATATCCAGTGATTCAGAGTTCATCGTATCGGGAAGTGCAGATTAGACGGTGAGACTATGGGACGTCAAGACAGGCACCTGTAAGACCATGAGTGGTCACACTAGTTGTGAATCATCTGTGGCTATATCCAGTGATTCAGAGTTCATCGTATCGGGAAGTGCAGATTAGACGGTGAGACTATGGGACGTCAAGACAGGTACCTGTAAGACCATGAGTGGTCACACTAGTTCTGTATGATCTGTGGCTATAACCAGTGATTCAGAGTTCATCGTATCGGGAAGTGCAGATAATACGGTGAGACTATGTTACGTCAAGACAGGTACCTGTAAGACCATGAGTGGTCACACTAGTTCTGTATTATCTGTGGCTATATCCAGTGATTCAGAGTTCATCGTATCGGGAAGTGCAGATTAGACGGTGAGACTATGGGACGTCAAGACAGGTACCTGTAAGACCATGAGTGGTCACACAAATTAGGTATATGCTGTGGCTATATCCAGTGATTCAGAGTTCATCGTATCGGGAAGTGCAGATAATACGGTGAGACTATGGGACGTCAAGACAGGTACCTGTAAGTCCATGAGTGGTCACACTAGTTCTGTATATGCTGTGGCTATATCCAGTGATTCAGAGTTCATCGTATCGGGAAGTGCAGATTAGACGGTGAGACTATGGGACGTCAAGACAGGCACCTGTAAGACCATGAGTGGTCACACTAGTTGTGAATCATCTGTGGCTATATCCAGTGATTCAGAGTTCATCGTATCGTGAAGTAGAGATTATACGGTGAGACTATGGGACGTCAAGACAAGTACCTGTAAGACCATGAGTGGTCGCACATGGTATGTATTATCTGTGGCTATATCCAGTGATTCAGAGTTCATCGTATCGGGAAGTGATGATTAGACAGTGAGACTATGGGACGTCAAGACAGGTACCTGTAAGACCATGAGTGGTCACACTAGTTCTGTATGATCTGTGGCTATAACCAGTGATTCAAAGTTCATCGTATCGGGAAGTCATGATAAGACGGTGAGACTATGGGACGTCAAGACAGGTACCTGTAAGACCAAGAGTGGTCACACTAGTTCTGTATGATCTGTGGCTATATCCAGTGATTCAGAGTTCATCGTATCGGGAAGTGCAGATTAGACGGTGAGACTATGGGACGTCAAGACAGGTACCTGTAAGACCATGAGTGGTCACACTAGTTCTGTATGATCTGTGGCTATATCCAGTGATTCAGAGTTCATCGTATCGGGAAGTTATGATTATACGGTGAGACTATGGGACGTCAAGACAGGTACCTGTAAGACCATGAGTGGTCACACTAGTTCTGTATATGCTGTGGCTATATCCAGTGATTCAGAGTTCATCGTATCGGGAAGTGCAGATAATACGGTGAGACTATGGGACGTCAAGACAGGCACCTGTAAGACCATGAGTGGTCACAGACATTATGTATCATCTGTGGCTACTTCTAGTGATTCAGAGTTCATCGTATCGGGAAGTCATGATTATACGGTGAGACTATGGGACGTCAAGACAGGTACCTGTAAGACCATGAGTGGTCACACTAGTTCTGTATCATCTGTGGCTATATCCAGTGATTCAGAGTTCATCGTATCGGGAAGTGCAGATAATACGGTGAGACTATGGGACGTCAAGACAGGTACCTGTAAGACCATGAGTGGTCACACAAATTAGGTATATGCTGTGGCTATATCCAGTGATTCAGAGTTCATCGTATCGGGAAGTCATGATAATACGGTGAGACTATGGGACGTCAAGACAGGCACCTGTAAGACCATGAGTGGTCACACTAGTTGTGAATCATCTGTGGCTATATCCAGTGATTCAGAGTTCATCGTATCGGGAAGTGCAGATAATACGGTGAGACTATGGGACGTCAAGACAGGTACCTGTAAGACCATGAGTGGTCACACATGGTATGTATTATCTGTGGCTATATCCAGTGATTCAGAGTTCATCGTATCGGGAAGTGCAGATTAGACGGTGAGACTATGGGACGTCAAGACAGGTACCTGTAAGACCATGAGTGGTCACACAAATTAGGTATATGCTGTGGCTATATCCAGTGATTCAGAGTTCATCGTATCGGGAAGTGCAGATAATACGGTGAGACTATGGGACGTCAAGACAGGTACCTGTAAGTCCATGAGTGGTCACACTAGTTCTGTATATGCTGTGGCTATATCCAGTGATTCAGAGTTCATCGTATCGGGAAGTGCAGATTAGACGGTGAGACTATGGGACGTCAAGACAGGCACCTGTAAGACCATGAGTGGTCACACTAGTTGTGAATCATCTGTGGCTATATCCAGTGATTCAGAGTTCATCGTATCGTGAAGTAGAGATTATACGGTGAGACTATGGGACGTCAAGACAAGTACCTGTAAGACCATGAGTGGTCGCACATGGTATGTATTATCTGTGGCTATATCCAGTGATTCAGAGTTCATCGTATCGGGAAGTGATGATTAGACAGTGAGACTATGGGACGTCAAGACAGGTACCTGTAAGACCATGAGTGGTCACACTAGTTCTGTATGATCTGTGGCTATAACCAGTGATTCAAAGTTCATCGTATCGGGAAGTCATGATAAGACGGTGAGACTATGGGACGTCAAGACAGGTACCTGTAAGACCAAGAGTGGTCACACTAGTTCTGTATGATCTGTGGCTATATCCAGTGATTCAGAGTTCATCGTATCGGGAAGTGCAGATAATACGGTGAGACTATGGGACGTCAAGACAGGTACCTGTAAGACCATGAGTGGTCACACTAGTTCTGTATGATCTGTGGCTATATCCAGTGATTCAGAGTTCATCGTATCGGGAAGTTATGATTATACGGTGAGACTATGGGACGTCAAGACAGGTACCTGTAAGACCATGAGTGGTCACACTAGTTCTGTATATGCTGTGGCTATATCCAGTGATTCAGAGTTCATCGTATCGGGAAGTGCAGATAATACGGTGAGACTATGGGACGTCAAGACAGGCACCTGTAAGACCATGAGTGGTCACACTAGTTATGTATGATCTGTGGCTATATCCAGTGATTCAGAGTTCATCGTATCGGGAAGTCATGATTATACGGTGAGACTATGGGACGTCAAGACAGGTACCTGTAAGACCATGAGTGGTCACACTAGTTCTGTATCATCTGTGGCTATATCCAGTGATTCAGAGTTCATCGTATCGGGAAGTGCAGATAATACGGTGAGACTATGGGACGTCAAGACAGGTACCTGTAAGACCATGAGTGGTCACACAAATTAGGTATATGCTGTGGCTATATCCAGTGATTCAGAGTTCATCGTATCGGGAAGTCATGATTATACGGTGAGACTATGGGACGTCAAGACAGGCACCTGTAAGACCATGAGTGGTCACACTAGTCATGTATGATCTGTGGCTATATCCAGTGATTCAGAGTTCATCGTATCGGGAAGTGCAGATAATACGGTGAGACTATGGGACGTCAAGACAGGTACCTGTAAGACCATGAGTGGTCACACTAGTTGTGAATCATCTGTGGCTATATCCAGTGATTCAGAGTTCATCGTATCGTGAAGTAGAGATTATACGGTGAGACTATGGGACGTCAAGACAGGTACCTGTAAGACCATGAGTGGTCAGAATAGTTCTTTATATGCTGTGGCTATATCCAGTGATTCAGAGTTCATCGTATCGGGAAGTCATGATAAGACGGTGAGACTATGGGACGTCAAGACAAGTACCTGTAAGACCATGAGTGGTCACACTAGTTGTGAATCATCTGTGGCTATATCCAGTGATTCAGAGTTCATCGTATCGGGAAGTGCAGATAATACGGTGAGACTATGGGACGTCAAGACAGGCACCTGTAAGACCATGAGTGGTCACACTAGTTCTGTATCATCTGTGGCTATATCCAGTGATTCAGAGTTCATCGTATCGTGAAGTAGAGATTATACGGTGAGACTATGGGACGTCAAGACAGGTACCTGTAAGACCATGAGTGGTCACACTAGTCATGTATGATCTGTGGCTATATCCAGTGATTCAGAGTTCATCGTATCGGGAAGTGCAGATTATACGGTGAGACTATGGGACGTCAAGACAGGTACCTGTAAGACCATGAGTGGTCACACTAGTTGTGAATCATCTGTGGCTATATCCAGTGATTCAGAGTTCATCGTATCGTGAAGTAGAGATTATACGGTGAGACTATGGGACGTCAAGACAAGTACCTGTAAGACCATGAGTGGTCACACATGGTATGTATTATCTGTGGCTATATCCAGTGATTCAGAGTTCATCGTATCGGGAAGTGCAGATTAGACGGTGAGACTATGGGACGTCAAGACAGGTACCTGTAAGACCATGAGTGGTCACACAAATTAGGTATATGCTGTGGCTATATCCAGTGATTCAGAGTTCATCGTATCGGGAAGTGCAGATAATACGGTGAGACTATGGGACGTCAAGACAGGTACCTGTAAGACCATGAGTGGTCACACTAGTTCTGTATATGCTGTGGCTATATCCAGTGATTCAGAGTTCATCGTATCGGGAAGTGCAGATTAGACGGTGAGACTATGGGACGTCAAGACAGGCACCTGTAAGACCATGAGTGGTCACACTAGTTGTGAATCATCTGTGGCTATATCCAGTGATTCAGAGTTCATCGTATCGGGAAGTAGAGATGAGACGGTGAGACTATGGGACGTCAAGACAGGTACCTGTAAGACCATGAGTGGTCGCACATGGTATGTATTATCTGTGGCTATATCCAGTGATTCAGAGTTCATCGTATCGGGAAGTGATGATTAGACAGTGAGACTATGGGACGTCAAGACAGGTACCTGTAAGACCATGAGTGGTCACACTAGTTCTGTATGATCTGTGGCTATAACCAGTGATTCAGAGTTCATCGTATCGGGAAGTCATGATAAGACGGTGAGACTATGGGACGTCAAGACAGGTACCTGTAAGACCATGAGTGGTCACACTAGTTCTGTATCATCTGTGGCTATATCCAGTGATTCAGAGTTCATCGTATCGGGAAGTGCAGATAATACGGTGAGACTATGGGACGTCAAGACAGGTACCTGTAAGACCATGAGTGGTCACACTAGTTCTGTATGATCTGTGGCTATATCCAGTGATTCAGAGTTCATCGTATCGGGAAGTGCAGATTAGACGGTGAGACTATGGGACGTCAAGACAAGTACCTGTAAGTCCATGAGTGGTCAGAATAGTTCTGTATATGCTGTGGCTATATCCAGTGATTCAGAGTTCATCGTATCGGGAAGTCATGATTATACGGTGAGACTATGGGACGTCAAGACAGGTACCTGTAAGACCATGAGTGGTCACACAAATTAGGTATATGCTGTGGCTATATCCAGTGATTCAGAGTTCATCGTATCGGGAAGTGCAGATAATACGGTGAGACTATGGGACGTCAGGACAGGCACCTGTAAGACCATGAGTGGTCACAGACATTATGTATCATCTGTGGCTACTTCTAGTGATTCAGAGTTCATCGTATCGGGAAGTCATGATTATACGGTGAGACTATGGGACGTCAAGACAGGTACCTGTAAGACCATGAGTGGTCACACTAGTTCTGTATCATCTGTGGCTATATCCAGTGATTCAGAGTTCATCGTATCGGGAAGTAGAGATAAGACTGTTATACTATCGGACGTCAAGACAGGTACCTGTAAGACCATGAGTGGTCACACTAGTTCTGTATCATCTGTGGCTATATCCAGTGATTCAGAGTTCATCGTATCGTGAAGTAGAGATTATACGGTGAGACTATGGGACGTCAAGACAAGTACCTGTAAGACCATGAGTGGTCACACTAGTTCTGTATGATCTGTGGCTATATCCAGTGATTCAGAGTTCATCGTATCGTGAAGTAGAGATTATACGGTGAGACTATGGGACGTCAAGACAGGCACCTGTAAGACCATGAGTGGTCACACTAGTCATGTATGATCTGTGGCTATATCCAGTGATTCAGAGTTCATCGTATCGGGAAGTGCAGATTAGACGGTGAGACTATGGGACGTTAAGACAGGCACCTGTAAGACCATGAGTGGTCACACTAGTTGTGAATCATCTGTGGCTATATCCAGTGATTCAGAGTTCATCGTATCGGGAAGTGCAGATTATACGGTGAGACTATGGGACGTCAAGACAGGTACCTGTAAGACCATGAGTGGTCACACATGGTATGTATTATCTGTGGCTATATCCAGTGATTCAGAGTTCATCGTATCGGGAAGTGCAGATTAGACGGTGAGACTATGGGACGTCAAGACAGGTACCTGTAAGACCATGAGTGGTCACACAAATTAGGTATATGCTGTGGCTATATCCAGTGATTCAGAGTTCATCGTATCGGGAAGTGCAGATAATACGGTGAGACTATGGGACGTCAAGACAGGTACCTGTAAGACCATGAGTGGTCACACTAGTTCTGTATATGCTGTGGCTATATCCAGTGATTCAGAGTTCATCGTATCGGGAAGTGCAGATTATACGGTGAGACTATGGGACGTCAAGACAGGTACCTGTAAGACCATGAGTGGTCACACAAATTAGGTATATACTGTGGCTATATCCAGTGATTCAGAGTTCGTCGTATCGGGAAGTGCAGATTATACGGTGAGACTATGGGACGTCAAGACAGGTACCTGTAAGACCATGAGTGGTCACACTAGTTCTGTATCATCTGTGGCTATATCCAGTGATTCAGAGTTCATCGTATCGTGAAGTAGAGATTATACGGTGAGACTATGGGACGTCAAGACAAGTACCTGTAAGACCATGAGTGGTCACACTAGTTCTGTATGATCTGTGGCTATATCCAGTGATTCAGAGTTCATCGTATCGGGAAGTGCAGATTATACGGTGAGACTATGGGACGTCAAGACAAGTACCTGTAAGTCCATGAGTGGTCACACTAGTTCTGTATGATCTGTGGCTATATCCAGTGATTCAGAGTTCATCGTATCGGGAAGTCATGATTATACGGTGAGACTATGGGACGTCAAGACAGGTACCTGTAAGACCATGAGTGGTCACACTAGTCATGTATGATCTGTGGCTATATCCAGTGATTCAGAGTTCATCGTATCGGGAAGTGCAGATAATACGGTGAGACTATGGGACGTCAAGACAGGTACCTGTAAGACCATGAGTGGTCACACTAGTTCTGTATGATCTGTGGCTATATCCAGTGATTCAGAGTTCATCGTATCGGGAAGTGCAGATTAGACGGTGAGACTATGGGACGTCAAGACAGGTACCTGTAAGACCATGAGTGGTCACACTAGTCATGTATGATCTGTGGCTATATCCAGTGATTCAGAGTTCATCGTATCGGGAAGTGCAGATTAGACGGTGAGACTATGGGACGTTAAGACAGGCACCTGTAAGACCATGAGTGGTCACACTAGTTGTGAATCATCTGTGGCTATATCCAGTGATTCAGAGTTCATCGTATCGGGAAGTGCAGATTATACGGTGAGACTATGGGACGTCAAGACAGGTACCTGTAAGTCCATGAGTGGTCACACTAGTTCTGTATGATCTGTGGCTATATCCAGTGATTCAGAGTTCATCGTATCGGGAAGTCATGATTATACGGTGAGACTATGGGACGTCAAGACAGGTACCTGTAAGACCATGAGTGGTCACACTAGTTCTGTATGATCTGTGGCTATATCCAGTGATTCAGAGTTCATCGTATCGGGAAGTCATGATAAGACGGTGAGACTATGGGACGTCAAGACAGGTACCTGTAAGACCATGAGTGGTCACACTAGTCATGTATGATCTGTGGCTATATCCAGTGATTCAGAGTTCATCGTATCGGGAAGTGCAGATAATACGGTGAGACTATGGGACGTCAAGACAGGTACCTGTAAGACCATGAGTGGTCACACTAGTTCTGTATGATCTGTGGCTATATCCAGTGATTCAGAGTTCATCGTATCGGGAAGTGCAGATTAGACGGTGAGACTATGGGACGTCAAGACAGGTACCTGTAAGACCATGAGTGGTCACACTAGTTCTGTATGATCTGTGGCTATATCCAGTGATTCAGAGTTCATCGTATCGGGAAGTGCAGATTAGACGGTGAGACTATGGGACGTTAAGACAGGCACCTGTAAGACCATGAGTGGTCAGAATAGTTCTGTATATGCTGTGGCTATATCCAGTGATTCAGAGTTCATCGTATCGGGAAGTTATGATTATACGGTGAGACTATGGGACGTCAAGACAGGTACCTGTAAGACCATGAGTGGTCACACTAGTTGTGAATCATCTGTGGCTATATCCAGTGATTCAGAGTTCATCGTATCGTGAAGTAGAGATTATACGGTGAGACTATGGGACGTCAAGACAGGCACCTGTAAGACCATGAGTGGTCACACTAGTCATGTATGATCTGTGGCTATATCCAGTGATTCAGAGTTCATCGTATCGGGAAGTGCAGATTAGACGGTGAGACTATGGGACGTCAAGACAAGTACCTGTAAGTCCATGAGTGGTCACACTAGTTCTGTATGATCTGTGGCTATATCCAGTGATTCAGAGTTCATCGTATCGGGAAGTCATGATAAGACGGTGAGACTATGGGACGTCAAGACAGGTACCTGTAAGACCATGAGTGGTCACACTAGTCATGTATGATCTGTGGCTATATCCAGTGATTCAGAGTTCATCGTATCGGGAAGTGCAGATAATACGGTGAGACTATGGGACGTCAAGACAGGTACCTGTAAGACCATGAGTGGTCACACTAGTTCTGTATGATCTGTGGCTATATCCAGTGATTCAGAGTTCATCGTATCGGGAAGTGCAGATTAGACGGTGAGACTATGGGACGTCAAGACAGGTACCTGTAAGACCATGAGTGGTCACACTAGTTATGTAAATGCTGTGGCTATATCCAGTGATTCAGAGTTCATCGTATCGGGAAGTGCAGATTAGACGGTGAGACTATGGGACGTTAAGACAGGCACCTGTAAGACCATGAGTGGTCAGAATAGTTCTGTATGATCTGTGGCTATATCCAGTGATTCAGAGTTCATCGTATCGGGAAGTTATGATTATACGGTGAGACTATGGGACGTCAAGACAGGTACCTGTAAGACCATGAGTGGTCACACTAGTTGTGAATCATCTGTGGCTATATCCAGTGATTCAGAGTTCATCGTATCGTGAAGTAGAGATTATACGGTGAGACTATGGGACGTCAAGACAGGCACCTGTAAGACCATGAGTGGTCACACTAGTCATGTATGATCTGTGGCTATATCCAGTGATTCAGAGTTCATCGTATCGGGAAGTGCAGATTAGACGGTGAGACTATGGGACGTTAAGACAGGCACCTGTAAGACCATGAGTGGTCACACTAGTTGTGAATCATCTGTGGCTATATCCAGTGATTCAGAGTTCATCGTATCGGGAAGTGCAGATTATACGGTGAGACTATGGGACGTCAAGACAGGTACCTGTAAGACCATGAGTGGTCACACTAGTTCTGTATGATTTGTGGCTATATCCAGTGATTCAGAGTTCATCGTATCGGGAAGTGCAGATTAGACGGTGAGACTATGGGACGTCAAGACAGGCACCTGTAAGACCATGAGTGGTCACACATATTCTGTATCATCTGTGGCTATATCCAGTGATTCAGAGTTCATCGTATCGGGAAGTGCAGATTAGACGGTGAGACTATGGGACGTCAAGACAGGTACCTGTAAGACCATGAGTGGTCAGAATAGTTCTGTATATGCTGTGGCTATATCCAGTGATTCAGAGTTCGTCGTATCGGGAAGTGCAGATTAGACGGTGAGACTATGGGACGTCAAGACAGGTACCTGTAAGACCATGAGTGGTCACACATATTCTGTATCATCTGTGGCTATATCCAGTGATTCAGAGTTCATCGTATCGGGAAGTGCAGATTATACGGTGAGACTATGGGACGTCAAGACAAGTACCTGTAAGACCATGAGTGGTCACACTAGTTCTGTATGATCTGTGGCTATATCCAGTGATTCAGAGTTCATCGTATCGGGAAGTGCAGATTAGACGGTGAGACTATGGGACGTTAAGACAGGCACCTGTAAGACCATGAGTGGTCAGAATAGTTCTGTATATGCTGTGGCTATATCCAGTGATTCAGAGTTCATCGTATCGGGAAGTTATGATTATACGGTGAGACTATGGGACGTCAAGACAGGTACCTGTAAGACCATGAGTGGTCACACTAGTTGTGAATCATCTGTGGCTATATCCAGTGATTCAGAGTTCATCGTATCGTGAAGTAGAGATTATACGGTGAGACTATGGGACGTCAAGACAGGCACCTGTAAGACCATGAGTGGTCACACTAGTCATGTATGATCTGTGGCTATATCCAGTGATTCAGAGTTCATCGTATCGGGAAGTGCAGATTAGACGGTGAGACTATGGGACGTTAAGACAGGCACCTGTAAGACCATGAGTGGTCACACTAGTTGTGAATCATCTGTGGCTATATCCAGTGATTCAGAGTTCATCGTATCGGGAAGTGCAGATTATACGGTGAGACTATGGGACGTCAAGACAGGTACCTGTAAGACCATGAGTGGTCACACTAGTCATGTATGATCTGTGGCTATATCCAGTGATTCAGAGTTCATCGTATCGGGAAGTGCAGATTAGACGGTGAGACTATGGGACGTTAAGACAGGTACCTGTAAGACCATGAGTGGTCACAGACATTATGTATCATCTGTGGCTATATCCAGTGATTCAGAGTTCATCGTATCGGGAAGTGCAGATTAGACGGTGAGACTATGGGACGTCAAGACAGGTACCTGTAAGACCATGAGTGGTCACACTAGTTCTGTATGATCTGTGGCTATATCCAGTGATTCAGAGTTCATCGTATCGGGAAGTGCAGATTAGACGGTGAGACTATGGGACGTTAAGACAGGCACCTGTAAGACCATGAGTGGTCAGAATAGTTCTGTATATGCTGTGGCTATATCCAGTGATTCAGAGTTCATCGTATCGGGAAGTTATGATTATACGGTGAGACTATGGGACGTCAAGACAGGTACCTGTAAGACCATGAGTGGTCACACTAGTTGTGAATCATCTGTGGCTATATCCAGTGATTCAGAGTTCATCGTATCGTGAAGTAGAGATTATACGGTGAGACTATGGGACGTCAAGACAGGCACCTGTAAGACCATGAGTGGTCACACTAGTCATGTATGATCTGTGGCTATATCCAGTGATTCAGAGTTCATCGTATCGGGAAGTGCAGATTAGACGGTGAGACTATGGGACGTCAAGACAAGTACCTGTAAGTCCATGAGTGGTCACACTAGTTCTGTATGATCTGTGGCTATATCCAGTGATTCAGAGTTCATCGTATCGGGAAGTCATGATTATACGGTGAGACTATGGGACGTCAAGACAGGTACCTGTAAGACCATGAGTGGTCACACTAGTCATGTATGATCTGTGGCTATATCCAGTGATTCAGAGTTCATCGTATCGGGAAGTGCAGATAATACGGTGAGACTATGGGACGTCAAGACAGGTACCTGTAAGACCATGAGTGGTCACACTAGTTCTGTATGATCTGTGGCTATATCCAGTGATTCAGAGTTCATCGTATCGGGAAGTGCAGATTAGACGGTGAGACTATGGGACGTCAAGACAGGTACCTGTAAGACCATGAGTGGTCACACTAGTTCTGTATGATCTGTGGCTATATCCAGTGATTCAGAGTTCATCGTATCGGGAAGTGCAGATTAGACGGTGAGACTATGGGACGTTAAGACAGGCACCTGTAAGACCATGAGTGGTCAGAATAGTTCTGTATATGCTGTGGCTATATCCAGTGATTCAGAGTTCATCGTATCGGGAAGTTATGATTATACGGTGAGACTATGGGACGTCAAGACAGGTACCTGTAAGACCATGAGTGGTCACACTAGTTGTGAATCATCTGTGGCTATATCCAGTGATTCAGAGTTCATCGTATCGGGAAGTGCAGATTATACGGTGAGACTATGGGACGTCAAGACAGGTACCTGTAAGACCATGAGTGGTCACACTAGTTCTGTATGATCTGTGGCTATATCCAGTGATTCAGAGTTCATCGTATCGGGAAGTCATGATAAGACGGTGAGACTATGGGACGTCAAGACAGGTACCTGTAAGACCATGAGTGGTCACACTAGTCATGTATGATCTGTGGCTATATCCAGTGATTCAGAGTTCATCGTATCGGGAAGTGCAGATAATACGGTGAGACTATGGGACGTCAAGACAGGTACCTGTAAGACCATGAGTGGTCACACTAGTTCTGTATGATCTGTGGCTATATCCAGTGATTCAGAGTTCATCGTATCGGGAAGTGCAGATTAGACGGTGAGACTATGGGACGTCAAGACAGGTACCTGTAAGACCATGAGTGGTCACACTAGTTCTGTATGATCTGTGGCTATATCCAGTGATTCAGAGTTCATCGTATCGGGAAGTGCAGATTAGACGGTGAGACTATGGGACGTTAAGACGTGTACCTGTAAGACCATGAGTGGTCACACTAGTTCTGTATGATCTGTGGCTATATCCAGTGATTCAGAGTTCATCGTATCGGGAAGTTATGATTATACGGTGAGACTATGGGACGTCAAGACAGGTACCTGTAAGACCATGAGTGGTCACACTAGTTGTGAATCATCTGTGGCTATATCCAGTGATTCAGAGTTCATCGTATCGTGAAGTAGAGATTATACGGTGAGACTATGGGACGTCAAGACAGGCACCTGTAAGACCATGAGTGGTCACACTAGTCATGTATGATCTGTGGCTATATCCAGTGATTCAGAGTTCATCGTATCGGGAAGTGCAGATTAGACGGTGAGACTATGGGACGTCAAGACAAGTACCTGTAAGTCCATGAGTGGTCACACTAGTTCTGTATGATCTGTGGCTATATCCAGTGATTCAGAGTTCATCGTATCGGGAAGTCATGATAAGACGGTGAGACTATGGGACGTCAAGACAGGTGCCTGTAAGACCATGAGTGGTCACACTAGTTATGTAAATGCTGTGGCTATATCCAGTGATTCAGAGTTCATCGTATCGGGAAGTAGAGATGAGACGGTGAGACTATGGGACGTCAAGACAAGTACCTGTAAGACCATGAGTGGTCACACATGGTATGTATTATCTGTGGCTATATCCAGTGATTCAGAGTTCATCGTATCGGGAAGTGCAGATTAGACGGTGAGACTATGGGACGTTAAGACAGGTACCTGTAAGACCATGAGTGGTCACACAAATTAGGTATATGCTGTGGCTATATCCAGTGATTCAGAGTTCATCGTATCGGGAAGTCATGATTATACGGTGAGACTATGGGACGTCAAGACAGGTACCTGTAAGACCATGAGTGGTCACACTAGTTCTGTATATGCTGTGGCTATATCCAGTGATTCAGAGTTCATCGTATCGGGAAGTAGAGATTATACGGTGAGACTATGGGACGTCAAGACAAGTACCTGTAAGACCATGAGTGGTCACACATGGTATGTATTATCTGTGGCTATATCCAGTGATTCAGAGTCCATCGTATCGGGAAGTGCAGATAATACGGTGAGACTATGGGACGTCAAGACAGGTACCTGTAAGACCATGAGTGGTCACACTAGTTCTGTATGATCTGTGGCTATATCCAGTGATTCAGAGTTCATCGTATCGGGAAGTGCAGATTATACGGTGAGACTATGGGACGTCAAGACAGGTACCTGTAAGACCATGAGTGGTCAGAATAGTTCTGTATATGCTGTGGCTATATCCAGTGATTCAGAGTTCATCGTATCGGGAAGTTATGATTATACGGTGAGACTATGGGACGTCAAGACAGGTACCTGTAAGACCATGAGTGGTCACACTAGTTCTGTATGATTTGTGGCTATATCCAGTGATTCAGAGTTCATCGTATCGGGAAGTCATGATAAGACGGTGAGACTATGGGACGTCAAGACAGGTACCTGTAAGACCATGAGTGGTCACACTAGTCATGTATGATCTGTGGCTATATCCAGTGATTCAGAGTTCATCGTATCGGGAAGTGCAGATAATACGGTGAGACTATGGGACGTCAAGACAGGTACCTGTAAGACCATGAGTGGTCACACTAGTTCTGTATGATCTGTGGCTATATCCAGTGATTCAGAGTTCATCGTATCGTGAAGTAGAGATTATACGGTGAGACTATGGGACGTCAAGACAGGTACCTGTAAGACCATGAGTGGTCAGAATAGTTCTGTATATGCTGTGGCTATATCCAGTGATTCAGAGTTCATCGTATCGGGAAGTGCAGATTATACGGTGAGACTATGGGACGTCAAGACAGGTACCTGTAAGACCATGAGTGGTCAGAATAGTTCTGTATGATCTGTGGCTATATCCAGTGATTCAGAGTTCATCGTATCGGGAAGTGCAGATTAGACGGTGAGACTATGGGACGTCAAGACAGGCACCTGTAAGACCATGAGTGGTCACACTAGTTGTGAATCATCTGTGGCTATATCCAGTGATTCAGAGTTCATCGTATCGGGAAGTCATGATTATACGGTGAGACTATGGGACGTCAAGACAGGTACCTGTAAGACCATGAGTGGTCACACTAGTTGTGAATCATCTGTGGCTATATCCAGTGATTCAGAGTTCATCGTATCGGGAAGTGCAGATAATACGGTGAGACTATGGGACGTCAAGACAGGTACCTGTAAGACCATGAGTGGTCACACTAGTTCTGTATGATCTGTGGCTATATCCAGTGATTCAGAGTTCATCGTATCGGGAAGTTATGATTATACGGTGAGACTATGGGACGTCAAGACAAGTACCTGTAAGTCCATGAGTGGTCACACTAGTTCTGTATGATCTGTGGCTATATCCAGTGATTCAGAGTTCATCGTATCGGGAAGTGCAGATTATACGGTGAGACTATGGGACGTCAAGACAGGTACCTGTAAGACCATGAGTGGTCAGAATAGTTCTGTATATGCTGTGGCTATATCCAGTGATTCAGAGTTCGTCGTATCGGGAAGTGCAGATTATACGGTGAGACTATGGGACGTCAAGACAGGTACCTGTAAGACCATGAGTGGTCACACTAGTTCTGTATCATCTGTGGCTATATCCAGTGATTCAGAGTTCATCGTATCGTGAAGTAGAGATTATACGGTGAGACTATGGGACGTCAAGACAAGTACCTGTAAGACCATGAATGGTCACACTAGTTCTGTATGATCTGTGGCTATATCCAGTGATTCAGAGTTCATCGTATCGGGAAGTGCAGATTATACGGTGAGACTATGGGACGTCAAGACAGGTACCTGTAAGTCCATGAGTGGTCACACTAGTTCTGTATGATCTGTGGCTATATCCAGTGATTCAGAGTTCATCGTATCGGGAAGTCATGATAAGACGGTGAGACTATGGGACGTCAAGACAGGTACCTGTAAGACCATGAGTGGTCACACTAGTCATGTATGATCTGTGGCTATATCCAGTGATTCAGAGTTCATCGTATCGGGAAGTGCAGATAATACGGTGAGACTATGGGACGTCAAGACAGGTACCTGTAAGACCATGAGTGGTCACACTAGTTCTGTATGATCTGTGGCTATATCCAGTGATTCAGAGTTCATCGTATCGGGAAGTGCAGATAATACGGTGAGACTATGGGACGTCAAGACAGGTACCTGTAAGACCATGAGTGGTCACACTAGTTCTGTATCATCTGTGGCTATATCCAGTGATTCAGAGTTCATCGTATCGGGAAGTGCAGATTATACGGTGAGACTATGGGACGTCAAGACAAGTACCTGTAAGACCATGAATGGTCACACTAGTTCTGTATGATCTGTGGCTATATCCAGTGATTCAGAGTTCATCGTATCGGGAAGTGCAGATTATACGGTGAGACTATGGGACGTCAAGACAGGTACCTGTAAGACCATGAGTGGTCAGAATAGTTCTGTATGATCTGTGGCTATATCCAGTGATTCAGAGTTCATCGTATCGGGAAGTGCAGATTAGACGGTGAGACTATGGGACGTCAAGACAGGCACCTGTAAGACCATGAGTGGTCACACTAGTTGTGAATCATCTGTGGCTATATCCAGTGATTCAGAGTTCATCGTATCGGGAAGTCATGATTATACGGTGAGACTATGGGACGTCAAGACAGGTACCTGTAAGACCATGAGTGGTCACACTAGTTGTGAATCATCTGTGGCTATATCCAGTGATTCAGAGTTCATCGTATCGGGAAGTGCAGATAATACGGTGAGACTATGGGACGTCAAGACAGGTACCTGTAAGACCATGAGTGGTCACACTAGTTCTGTATGATCTGTGGCTATATCCAGTGATTCAGAGTTCATCGTATCGGGAAGTTATGATTATACGGTGAGACTATGGGACGTCAAGACAAGTACCTGTAAGTCCATGAGTGGTCACACTAGTTCTGTATGATCTGTGGCTATATCCAGTGATTCAGAGTTCATCGTATCGGGAAGTGCAGATTATACGGTGAGACTATGGGACGTCAAGACAGGTACCTGTAAGACCATGAGTGGTCAGAATAGTTCTGTATATGCTGTGGCTATATCCAGTGATTCAGAGTTCGTCGTATCGGGAAGTGCAGATTATACGGTGAGACTATGGGACGTCAAGACAGGTACCTGTAAGACCATGAGTGGTCACACTAGTTCTGTATCATCTGTGGCTATATCCAGTGATTCAGAGTTCATCGTATCGTGAAGTAGAGATTATACGGTGAGACTATGGGACGTCAAGACAAGTACCTGTAAGACCATGAATGGTCACACTAGTTCTGTATGATCTGTGGCTATATCCAGTGATTCAGAGTTCATCGTATCGGGAAGTGCAGATTATACGGTGAGACTATGGGACGTCAAGACAGGTACCTGTAAGTCCATGAGTGGTCACACTAGTTCTGTATGATCTGTGGCTATATCCAGTGATTCAGAGTTCATCGTATCGGGAAGTCATGATAAGACGGTGAGACTATGGGACGTCAAGACAGGTACCTGTAAGACCATGAGTGGTCACACTAGTCATGTATGATCTGTGGCTATATCCAGTGATTCAGAGTTCATCGTATCGGGAAGTGCAGATAATACGGTGAGACTATGGGACGTCAAGACAGGTACCTGTAAGACCATGAGTGGTCACACTAGTTCTGTATGATCTGTGGCTATATCCAGTGATTCAGAGTTCATCGTATCGGGAAGTGCAGATAATACGGTGAGACTATGGGACGTCAAGACAGGTACCTGTAAGACCATGAGTGGTCACACTAGTTCTGTATCATCTGTGGCTATATCCAGTGATTCAGAGTTCATCGTATCGTGAAGTAGAGATTATACGGTGAGACTATGGGACGTCAAGACAAGTACCTGTAAGACCATGAATGGTCACACTAGTTCTGTATGATCTGTGGCTATATCCAGTGATTCAGAGTTCATCGTATCGGGAAGTGCAGATTATACGGTGAGACTATGGGACGTCAAGACAGGTACCTGTAAGACCATGAGTGGTCAGAATAGTTCTGTATGATCTGTGGCTATATCCAGTGATTCAGAGTTCATCGTATCGGGAAGTGCAGATTAGACGGTGAGACTATGGGACGTCAAGACAGGCACCTGTAAGACCATGAGTGGTCACACTAGTTGTGAATCATCTGTGGCTATATCCAGTGATTCAGAGTTCATCGTATCGGGAAGTCATGATTATACGGTGAGACTATGGGACGTCAAGACAGGTACCTGTAAGACCATGAGTGGTCACACTAGTTGTGAATCATCTGTGGCTATATCCAGTGATTCAGAGTTCATCGTATCGGGAAGTGCAGATAATACGGTGAGACTATGGGACGTCAAGACAGGTACCTGTAAGACCATGAGTGGTCACACTAGTTCTGTATGATCTGTGGCTATATCCAGTGATTCAGAGTTCATCGTATCGGGAAGTTATGATTATACGGTGAGACTATGGGACGTCAAGACAAGTACCTGTAAGTCCATGAGTGGTCACACTAGTTCTGTATGATCTGTGGCTATATCCAGTGATTCAGAGTTCATCGTATCGGGAAGTGCAGATTATACGGTGAGACTATGGGACGTCAAGACAGGTACCTGTAAGACCATGAGTGGTCAGAATAGTTCTGTATATGCTGTGGCTATATCCAGTGATTCAGAGTTCGTCGTATCGGGAAGTGCAGATTATACGGTGAGACTATGGGACGTCAAGACAGGTACCTGTAAGACCATGAGTGGTCACACTAGTTCTGTATCATCTGTGGCTATATCCAGTGATTCAGAGTTCATCGTATCGTGAAGTAGAGATTATACGGTGAGACTATGGGACGTCAAGACAAGTACCTGTAAGACCATGAATGGTCACACATATTCTGTATGATCTGTGGCTATATCCAGTGATTCAGAGTTCATCGTATCGGGAAGTGCAGATAATACGGTGAGACTATGGGACGTCAAGACAGGTACCTGTAAGTCCATGAGTGGTCACACTAGTTCTGTATGATCTGTGGCTATATCCAGTGATTCAGAGTTCATCGTATCGGGAAGTCATGATAAGACGGTGAGACTATGGGACGTCAAGACAGGTACCTGTAAGACCATGAGTGGTCACACTAGTCATGTATGATCTGTGGCTATATCCAGTGATTCAGAGTTCATCGTATCGGGAAGTGCAGATAATACGGTGAGACTATGGGACGTCAAGACAGGTACCTGTAAGACCATGAGTGGTCACACTAGTTCTGTATGATCTGTGGCTATATCCAGTGATTCAGAGTTCATCGTATCGGGAAGTGCAGATAATACGGTGAGACTATGGGACGTCAAGACAGGTACCTGTAAGACCATGAGTGGTCACACTAGTTCTGTATCATCTGTGGCTATATCCAGTGATTCAGAGTTCATCGTATCGTGAAGTAGAGATTATACGGTGAGACTATGGGACGTCAAGACAAGTACCTGTAAGACCATGAATGGTCACACTAGTTCTGTATGATCTGTGGCTATATCCAGTGATTCAGAGTTCATCGTATCGGGAAGTGCAGATTATACGGTGAGACTATGGGACGTCAAGACAGGTACCTGTAAGTCCATGAGTGGTCACACTAGTTCTGTATGATCTGTGGCTATATCCAGTGATTCAGAGTTCATCGTATCGGGAAGTCATGATAAGACGGTGAGACTATGGGACGTCAAGACAGGTACCTGTAAGACCATGAGTGGTCACACTAGTTCTGTATGATCTGTGGCTATATCCAGTGATTCAGAGTTCATCGTATCGGGAAGTGCAGATTAGACGGTGAGACTATGGGACGTCAAGACAGGTACCTGTAAGACCATGAGTGGTCACACTAGTTCTGTATGATCTGTGGCTATATCCAGTGATTCAGAGTTCATCGTATCGGGAAGTGCAGATAATACGGTGAGACTATGGGACGTCAAGACAGGTACCTGTAAGACCATGAGTGGTCACACTAGTTCTGTATGATCTGTGGCTATATCCAGTGATTCAGAGTTCATCGTATCGTGAAGTAGAGATTATACGGTGAGACTATGGGACGTCAAGACAAGTACCTGTAAGACCATGAATGGTCACACTAGTTCTGTATGATCTGTGGCTATATCCAGTGATTCAGAGTTCATCGTATCGGGAAGTGCAGATTATACGGTGAGACTATGGGACGTCAAGACAGGTACCTGTAAGTCCATGAGTGGTCACACTAGTTCTGTATCATCTGTGGCTATATCCAGTGATTCAGAGTTCATCGTATCGTGAAGTAGAGATTATACGGTGAGACTATGGGACGTCAAGACAAGTACCTGTAAGACCATGAGTGGTCACACATATTCTGTATGATCTGTGGCTATATCCAGTGATTCAGAGTTCATCGTATCGGGAAGTGCAGATAATACGGTGAGACTATGGGACGTCAAGACAGGTACCTGTAAGACCATGAGTGGTCACACAAGTTGTGAATCATCTGTGGCTATATCCAGTGATTCAGAGTTCATCGTATCGGGAAGTTATGATAATACGGTGAGACTATGGGACGTCAAGACAGGTACCTGTAAGACCATGAGTGGTCACACTAGTTCTGTATCATCTGTGGCTATATCCAGTGATTCAGAGTTCATCGTATCGGGAAGTAGAGATTAGACGGTGAGACTATGGGACGTCAAGACAGGTACCTGTAAGACCATGAGTGGTCACACTAGTCATTTATGATCTGTGGCTATATCCAGTGATTCAGAGTTCATCGTATCGGGAAGTGCAGATAATACGGTGAGACTATGGGACGTCAAGACAGGTACCTGTAAGACCATGAGTGGTCACACAAATTAGGTATATGCTGTGGCTATATCCAGTGATTCAGAGTTCATCGTATCGGGAAGTGCAGATTAGACGGTGAGACTATGGGACGTCAAGACAGGTACCTGTAAGACCATGAGTGGTCACACTAGTTCTGTATGATCTGTGGCTATATCCAGTGATTCAGAGTTCATCGTATCGGGAAGTGCAGATTATACGGTGAGACTATGGGACGTCAAGACAGGTACCTGTAAGACCATGAGTGGTCACACAAATTAGGTATATGCTGTGGCTATATCCAGTGATTCAGAGTCCATCGTATCGGGAAGTGCAGATTAGACGGTGAGACTATGGGACGTCAAGACAGGTACCTGTAAGACCATGAGTGGTCACACTAGTTTTGTATATGCTGTGGCTATATCCAGTGATTCAGAGTTCATCGTATCGGGAAGTGCAGATAATACGGTGAGACTATGGGACGTCAAGACAGGTACCTGTAAGACCATGAGTGGTCACACTAGTTCTGTATGATCTGTGGCTATATCCAGTGATTCAGAGTTCATCGTATCGGGAAGTGCAGATTAGACGGTGAGACTATGGGACGTCAAGACAGGTACCTGTAAGACCATGAGTGGTCACACTAGTTATGTATCATCTGTGGCTATAACCAGTGATTCAGAGTTCATCGTATCGGGAAGTGCAGATTATACGGTGAGACTATGGGACGTCAAGACAAGTACCTGTAAGTCCATGAGTGGTCACACTAGTTCTGTATGATCTGTGGCTATATCCAGTGATTCAGAGTTCATCGTATCGGGAAGTGCAGATTATACGGTGAGACTATGGGACGTCAAGACAAGTACCTGTAAGACCATGAATGGTCACACTAGTTCTGTATGATCTGTGGCTATATCCAGTGATTCAGAGTTCATCGTATCGGGAAGTGCAGATTATACGGTGAGACTATGGGACGTCAAGACAGGTACCTGTAAGACCATGAGTGGTCACACTAGTTCTGTATGATCTGTGGCTATATCCAGTGATTCAGAGTTCATCGTATCGGGAAGTGCAGATTATACGGTGAAAATATGGGACGTCAAGACAGGCACCTGTAAGACCATGAGTGGTCACACTAGTCATGTATGATCTGTGGCTATATCCAGTGATTCAGAGTTCATCGTATCGGGAAGTTATGATAATACGGTGAGACTATGGGACGTCAAGACAGGTACCTGTAAGACCATGAGTGGTCACACTAGTTCTGTATCATCTGTGGCTATATCCAGTGATTCAGAGTTCATCGTATCGGGAAGTGATGATTAGACAGTGAGACTATGGGACGTCAAGACAGGTACCTGTAAGACCATGAGTGGTCACACTAGTTCTGTATGATCTGTGGCTATAACCAGTGATTCAGAGTTCATCGTATCGGGAAGTGCAGATAATACGGTGAGACTATGGGACGTCAAGACAGGTACCTGTAAGTCCATGAGTGGTCACACTAGTTCTGTATATGCTGTGGCTATATCCAGTGATTCAGAGTTCATCGTATCGGGAAGTTATGATTATACGGTGAGACTATGGGACGTCAAGACAGGTACCTGTAAGACCATGAGTGGTCACACTAGTTCTGTATATGCTGTGGCTATATCCAGCGATTCAGAGTTCATCGTATCGGGAAGTGCAGATTAGACGGTGAGACTATGGGACGTCAAGACAGGCACCTGTAAGACCATGAGTGGTCACACTAGTTGTGAATCATCTGTGGCTATATCCAGTGATTCAGAGTTCATCGTATCGGGAAGTCATGATTATACGGTGAGACTATGGGACGTCAAGACAGGTACCTGTAAGACCATGAGTGGTCACACTAGTTCTGTATATGCTGTGGCTATATCCAGTGATTCAGAGTTCATCGTATCGGGAAGTAGAGATTATACGGTGAGACTATGGGACGTCAAGACAAGTACCTGTAAGACCATGAGTGGTCACACATGGTATGTATTATCTGTGGCTATATCCAGTGATTCAGAGTCCATCGTATCGGGAAGTGCAGATAATACGGTGAGACTATGGGACGTCAAGACAGGTACCTGTAAGACCATGAGTGGTCACACTAGTTCTGTATGATCTGTGGCTATATCCAGTGATTCAGAGTTCATCGTATCGGGAAGTGCAGATTATACGGTGAGACTATGGGACGTCAAGACAGGTACCTGTAAGACCATGAGTGGTCAGAATAGTTCTGTATCATCTGTGGCTATATCCAGTGATTCAGAGTTCATCGTATCGGGAAGTTATGATTATACGGTGAGACTATGGGACGTCAAGACAGGTACCTGTAAGACCATGAGTGGTCACACTAGTTCTGTATGATTTGTGGCTATATCCAGTGATTCAGAGTTCATCGTATCGGGAAGTGCAGATTATACGGTGAGACTATGGGACGTCAAGACAGGCACCTGTAAGACCATGAGTGGTCACACATATTCTGTATCATCTGTGGCTATATCCAGTGATTCAGAGTTCATCGTATCGGGAAGTGCAGATTAGACGGTGAGACTATGGGACGTCAAGACAGGTACCTGTAAGACCATGAGTGGTCAGAATAGTTCTGTATATGCTGTGGCTATATCCAGTGATTCAGAGTTCATCGTATCGGGAAGTAGAGATAAGACTGTTATACTATCGGACGTCAAGACAGGTACCTGTAAGACCATGAGTGGTCACACTAGTTCTGTATCATCTGTGGCTATATCCAGTGATTCAGAGTTCATCGTATCGTGAAGTAGAGATTATACGGTGAGACTATGGGACGTCAAGACAGGTACCTGTAAGACCATGAGTGGTCAGAATAGTTCTGTATATGCTGTGGCTATATCCAGTGATTCAGAGTTCATCGTATCGGGAAGTGCAGATTATACGGTGAGACTATGGGACGTCAAGACAGGTACCTGTAAGACCATGAGTGGTCAGAATAGTTCTGTATATGCTGTGGCTATATCCAGTGATTCAGAGTTCATCGTATCGGGAAGTAGAGATAAGACGGTGAGACTATGGGACGTCAAGACAGGTACCTGTAAGACCATGAGTGGTCACACTAGTTCTGTATATGCTGTGGCTATATCCAGTGATTCAGAGTTCATCGTATCGGGAAGTGCAGATTAGACGGTGAGACTATGGGACGTCAAGACAGGCACCTGTAAGACCATGAGTGGTCACACTAGTTGTGAATCATCTGTGGCTATATCCAGTGATTCAGAGTTCATCGTATCGGGAAGTAGAGATTATACGGTGAGACTATGGGACGTCAAGACAGGCACCTGTAAGACCATGAGTGGTCACACTAGTCATTTATGATCTGTGGCTATATCCAGTGATTCAGAGTTCATCGTATCGGGAAGTGCAGATTAGACGGTGAGACTATGGGACGTCAAGACAGGCACCTGTAAGACCATGAGTGGTCACACTAGTTCTGTATGATCTGTGGCTATATCCAGTGATTCAGAGTTCATCGTATCGGGAAGTGCAGATTATACGGTGAGACTATGGGACGTCAAGACAGGTACCTGTAAGACCATGAGTGGTCACACTAGTTCTGTATGATTTGTGGCTATATCCAGTGATTCAGAGTTCATCGTATCGGGAAGTCATGATAAGACGGTGAGACTATGGGACGTCAAGACAGGTACCTGTAAGACCATGAGTGGTCACACTAGTCATGTATGATTTGTGGCTATATCCAGTGATTCAGAGTTCATCGTATCGGGAAGTGCAGATTAGACGGTGAGACTATGGGACGTCAAGACAAGTACCTGTAAGTCCATGAGTGGTCACACTAGTTCTGTATGATCTGTGGCTATATCCAGTGATTCAGAGTTCATCGTATCGGGAAGTCATGATAAGACGGTGAGACTATGGGACGTCAAGACAGGTACCTGTAAGACCATGAGTGGTCACACTAGTTGTGAATCATCTGTGGCTATATCCAGTGATTCAGAGTTCATCGTATCGGGAAGTGCAGATTAGACGGTGAGACTATGGGACGTCAAGACAGGTACCTGTAAGACCATGAGTGGTCACACATATTCTGTATCATCTGTGGCTATATCCAGTGATTCAGAGTTCATCGTATCGGGAAGTGCAGATTATACGGTGAGACTATGGGACGTCAAGACAGGTACCTGTAAGACCATGAGTGGTCACACTAGTTGTGAATCATCTGTGGCTATATCCAGTGATTCAGAGTTCGTCGTATCGGGAAGTGCAGATTATACGGTGAGACTATGGGACGTCAAGACAGGTACCTGTAAGACCATGAGTGGTCACACTAGTTCTGTATGATCTGTGGCTATATCCAGTGATTCAGAGTTCATCGTATCGGGAAGTTATGATTATACGGTGAGACTATGGGACGTCAAGACAGGTACCTGTAAGACCATGAGTGGTCAGAATAGTTCTGTATATGCTGTGGCTATATCCAGTGATTCAGAGTTCATCGTATCGGGAAGTTATGATAATACGGTGAGACTATGGGACGTCAAGACAGGTACCTGTAAGACCATGAGTGGTCACACTAGTTCTGTATATGCTGTGGCTATATCCAGTGATTCAGAGTTCATCGTATCGGGAAGTGCAGATAATACGGTGAGACTATGGGACGTCAAGACAAGTACCTGTAAGACCATGAGTGGTCACACATATTCTGTATCATCTGTGGCTATATCCAGTTTTTCAGAGTTCATCGTATCGGGAAGTGCAGATTAGACGGTGAGACTATGGGACGTCAAGACAAGTACCTGTAAGTCCATGAGTGGTCACACTAGTTCTGTATGATCTGTGGCTATATCCAGTGATTCAGAGTTCATCGTATCGGGAAGTGCAGATTAGACGGTGAGACTATGGGACGTCAAGACAGGCACCTGTAAGACCATGAGTGGTCACACTAGTTGTGAATCATCTGTGGCTATATCCAGTGATTCAGAGTTCATCGTATCGGGAAGTGCAGATTATACGGTGAGACTATGGGACGTCAAGACAGGTACCTGTAAGACCATGAGTGGTCACACTAGTTGTGAATCATCTGTGGCTATATCCAGTGATTCAGAGTTCATCGTATCGGGAAGTGCAGATAATACGGTGAGACTATGGGACGTCAAGACAGGCACCTGTAAGACCATGAGTGGTCACACATATTCTGTATCATCTGTGGCTATATCCAGTGATTCAGAGTTCATCGTATCGGGAAGTGCAGATAATACGGTGAGACTATGGGACGTCAAGACAGGCACCTGTAAGACCATGAGTGGTCACAGACATTATGTATCATCTGTGGCTATATCCAGTGATTCAGAGTTCGTCGTATCGGGAAGTGCAGATTATACGGTGAGACTATGGGACGTCAAGACAGGTACCTGTAAGACCATGAGTGGTCAGAATAGTTCTGTATATGCTGTGGCTATATCCAGTGATTCAGAGTTCGTCGTATCGGGAAGTGCAGATTATACGGTGAGACTATGGGACGTCAAGACAGGTACCTGTAAGACCATGAGTGGTCACACTAGTTCTGTATGATCTGTGGCTATATCCAGTGATTCAGAGTTCATCGTATCGTGAAGTAGAGATTATACGGTGAGACTATGGGACGTCAAGACAAGTACCTGTAAGACCATGAATGGTCACACTAGTTCTGTATGATCTGTGGCTATATCCAGTGATTCAGAGTTCATCGTATCGGGAAGTGCAGATTATACGGTGAGACTATGGGACGTCAAGACAGGTACCTGTAAGTCCATGAGTGGTCACACTAGTTCTGTATGATCTGTGGCTATATCCAGTGATTCAGAGTTCATCGTATCGGGAAGTGCAGATTAGACGGTGAGACTATGGGACGTCAAGACAGGTACCTGTAAGACCATGAGTGGTCACACAAATTAGGTATATGCTGTGGCTATATCCAGTGATTCAGAGTCCATCGTATCGGGAAGTGCAGATTAGACGGTGAGACTATGGGACGTCAAGACAGGTACCTGTAAGACCATGAGTGGTCACACTAGTTTTGTATATGCTGTGGCTATATCCAGTGATTCAGAGTTCATCGTATCGGGAAGTTATGATTATACGGTGAGACTATGGGACGTCAAGACAGGCACCTGTAAGACCATGAGTGGTCACACTAGTCATTTATGATCTGTGGCTATATCCAGTGATTCAGAGTTCATCGTATCGGGAAGTGCAGATAATACGGTGAGACTATGGGACGTCAAGACAGGTACCTGTAAGACCATGAGTGGTCACACTAGTTCTGTATGATCTGTGGCTATATCCAGTGATTCAGAGTTCATCGTATCGGGAAGTGCAGATTATACGGTGAGACTATGGGACGTCAAGACAGGTACCTGTAAGACCATGAGTGGTCACACAAATTAGGTATATGCTGTGGCTATATCCAGTGATTCAGAGTCCATCGTATCGGGAAGTGCAGATTAGACGGTGAGACTATGGGACGTCAAGACAGGTACCTGTAAGACCATGAGTGGTCACACTAGTTCTGTATGATCTGTGGCTATATCCAGTGATTCAGAGTTCATCGTATCGGGAAGTCATGATTATACGGTGAGACTATGGGACGTCAAGACAGGTACCTGTAAGACCATGAGTGGTCACACTAGTTCTGTATGATCTGTGGCTATATCCAGTGATTCAGAGTTCATCGTATCGGGAAGTTATGATTATACGGTGAGACTATGGGACGTCAAGACAAGTACCTGTAAGTCCATGAGTGGTCACACTAGTTCTGTATGATCTGTGGCTATATCCAGTGATTCAGAGTTCATCGTATCGGGAAGTGCAGATTATACGGTGAGACTATGGGACGTCAAGACAGGTACCTGTAAGACCATGAGTGGTCACACTAGTTGTGAATCATCTGTGGCTATATCCAGTGATTCAGAGTTCATCGTATCGGGAAGTCATGATTATACGGTGAGACTATGGGACGTCAAGACAGGCACCTGTAAGTCCATGAGTGGTCACACTAGTTCTGTATGATCTGTGGCTATATCCAGTGATTCAGAGTTCATCGTATCGGGAAGTGCAGATTAGACGGTGAGACTATGGGACGTCAAGACAGGCACCTGTAAGACCATGAGTGGTCACACATATTCTGTATCATCTGTGGCTATATCCAGTGATTCAGAGTTCATCGTATCGGGAAGTGCAGATTAGACGGTGAGACTATGGGACGTCAAGACAGGTACCTGTAAGACCATGAGTGGTCACACAAATTAGGTATATGCTGTGGCTATATCCAGTGATTCAGAGTCCATCGTATCGGGAAGTCATGATTATACGGTGAGACTATGGGACGTCAAGACAGGTACCTGTAAGACCATGAGTGGTCAGAATAGTTCTGTATATGCTGTGGCTATATCCAGTGATTCAGAGTTCATCGTATCGGGAAGTGCAGATAATACGGTGAGACTATGGGACGTCAAGACAGGCACCTGTAAGACCATGAGTGGTCACACTAGTTGTGAATCATCTGTGGCTATATCCAGTGATTCAGAGTTCATCGTATCGGGAAGTGCAGATAATACGGTGAGACTATGGGACGTCAAGACAGGTACCTGTAAGACCATGAGTGGTCACACTAGTTGTGAATCATCTGTGGCTATATCCAGTGATTCAGAGTTCATCGTATCGGGAAGTGCAGATTATACGGTGAGACTATGGGACGTCAAGACAGGTACCTGTAAGACCATGAGTGGTCAGAATAGTTCTGTATATGCTGTGGCTATATCCAGTGATTCAGAGTTCATCGTATCGGGAAGTAGAGATTATACGGTGAGACTATGGGACGTCAAGACAGGCACCTGTAAGACCATGAGTGGTCACACTAGTCATTTATGATCTGTGGCTATATCCAGTGATTCAGAGTTCATCGTATCGGGAAGTAGAGATTATACGGTGAGACTATGGGACGTCAAGACAAGTACCTGTAAGACCATGAGTGGTCACACATATTCTGTATCATCTGTGGCAATATCCAGTGATTCAGAGTTCATCGTATCGGGAAGTGCAGATTATACGGTGAGACTATGGGACGTCAAGACAGGTACCTGTAAGACCATGAGTGGTCACACTAGTTCTGTATGATCTGTGGCTATATCCAGTGATTCAGATTTCATCGTATCGGGAAGTGCAGATTATACGGTGAGACTATGGGACGTCAAGACAAGTACCTGTAAGACCACTAGTGGTCACACTAGTCATTTATGATCTGTGGCTATATCCAGTGATTCAGAGTTCATCGTATCGGGAAGTGCAGATAATACGGTGAGACTATGGGACGTCAAGACAGGTACCTGTAAGACCATGAGTGGTCACACTAGTTCTGTATGATCTGTGGCTATATCCAGTGATTCAGAGTTCATCGTATCGGGAAGTGCAGATTATACGGTGAGACTATGGGACGTCAAGACAGGTACCTGTAAGACCATGAGTGGTCAGAATAGTTCTGTATATGCTGTGGCTATATCCAGTGATTCAGAGTTCATCGTATCGGGAAGTTATGATAATACGGTGAGACTATGGGACGTCAAGACAGGTACCTGTAAGACCATGAGTGGTCACACATATTCTGTATCATCTGTGGCAATATCCAGTGATTCAGAGTTCATCGTATCGGGAAGTGCAGATAATACGGTGAGACTATGGGACGTCAAGACAAGTACCTGTAAGTCCATGAGTGGTCACACTAGTTCTGTATATGCTGTGGCTATATCCAGTGATTCAGAGTTCATCGTATCGGGAAGTGCAGATAATACGGTGAGACTATGGGACGTCAAGACAGGCACCTGTAAGACCATGAGTGGTCACACTAGTTGTGAATCATCTGTGGCTATATCCAGTGATTCAGAGTTCATCGTATCGGGAAGTCATGATTAGACGGTGAGACTATGGGACGTCAAGACAGGCACCTGTAAGACCATGAGTGGTCACACTAGTTGTGAATCATCTGTGGCTATATCCAGTGATTCAGAGTTCATCGTATCGGGAAGTGTAGATGAGACGGTGAGACTATGGGACGTCAAGACAGGTACCTGTAAGACCATGAGTGGTCACACAGATTCTGTATATGCTGTGGCTATATCCAGTGATTCAGAGTTCATCGTATCGGGAAGTAGAGATGAGACGGTGAGACTATGGGACGTCAAGACAGGCACCTGTAAGTCCATGAGTGGTCACACTAGTTATGTATTATCTGTGGCTATATCCAGTGATTCAGAGTTCATCGTATCGGGAAGTGCAGATTATACGGTGAGACTATGGGACGTCAAGACAAGTACCTGTAAGACCATGAGTGGTCACACATATTCTGTATCATCTGTGGCAATATCCAGTGATTCAGAGTTCATCGTATCGGGAAGTGCAGATAATACGGTGAGACTATGGGACGTCAAGACAAGTACCTGTAAGTCCATGAGTGGTCACACTAGTTCTGTATATGCTGTGGCTATATCCAGTGATTCAGAGTTCATCGTATCGGGAAGTGTAGATGAGACGGTGAGACTATGGGACGTCAAGACAAGTACCTGTAAGACCATGAGTGGTCACACTAGTTATGTAAATGCTGTGGCTATATCCAGTGATTCAGAGTTCATCGTATCGGGAAGTAGAGATTAGACGGTGAGACTATGGGACGTCAAGACAGGTACCTGTAAGACCATGAGTGGTCACACTAGTTATGTATTATCTGTGGCTATATCCAGTGATTCAGAGTTCATCGTATCGGGAAGTGTAGATGAGACGGTGAGACTATGGGACGTCAAGACAGGTACCTGTAAGACCATGAGTGGTCACACTAGTTATGTATTATCTGTGGCTATATCCAGTGATTCAGAGTTCATCGTATCGGGAAGTAGAGATAAGACGGTTATACTATCGGACGTCAAGACGTGTACCTGTAAGACCATGAGTGGTCACACTAGTTCTGTATGATCTGTGGCTATATCCAGTGATTCAGAGTTCATCGTATCGGGAAGTGATGATTATACGGTGAGACTATGGGACGTCAAGACAGGTACCTGTAAGACCATGAGTGGTCACACTAGTTATGTAAATGCTGTGGCTATATCCAGTGATTCAGAGTTCATCGTATCGGGAAGTAGAGATGAGACGGTGAGACTATGGGACGTCAAGACAGGTACCTGTAAGACCATGAGTGGTCACACTAGTTATGTATTATCTGTGGCTATATCCAGTGATTCAGAGTTCATCGTATCGGGAAGTCATGATAAGACGGTGAGACTATGGGACGTCAAGACAGGTGCCTGTAAGACCATGAGTGGTCACACTAGTTATGTAAATGCTGTGGCTATATCCAGTGATTCAGAGTTCATCGTATCGGGAAGTGCAGATTATACGGTGAGACTATGGGACGTCAAGACAGGTACCTGTAAGACCATGAGTGGTCACACTAGTTCTGTATGATCTGTGGCTATATCCAGTGATTCAGAGTTCATCGTATCGGGAAGTGCAGATTATACGGTGAGACTATGGGACGTCAAGACAGGTACCTGTAAGTCCATGAGTGGTCACACTAGTTCTGTATGATCTGTGGCTATATCCAGTGATTCAGAGTTCATCGTATCGGGAAGTGCAGATTAGACGGTGAGACTATGGGACGTCAAGACAGGTACCTGTAAGACCATGAGTGGTCACACAAATTAGGTATATGCTGTGGCTATATCCAGTGATTCAGAGTTCATCGTATCGGGAAGTAGAGATTAGACGGTGAGACTATGGGACGTCAAGACAGGTACCTGTAAGACCATGAGTGGTCACACTAGTTTTGTATATGCTGTGGCTATATCCAGTGATTCAGAGTTCATCGTATCGGGAAGTGCAGATTATACGGTGAGACTATGGGACGTCAAGACAGGTACCTGTAAGACCATGAGTGGTCACACTAGTTCTGTATCATCTGTGGCTATATCCAGTGATTCAGAGTTCATCGTATCGTGAAGTAGAGATTATACGGTGAGACTATGGGACGTCAAGACAAGTACCTGTAAGACCATGAATGGTCACACTAGTTCTGTATGATCTGTGGCTATATCCAGTGATTCAGAGTTCATCGTATCGGGAAGTGCAGATTATACGGTGAGACTATGGGACGTCAAGACAGGTACCTGTAAGTCCATGAGTGGTCACACTAGTTCTGTATGATCTGTGGCTATATCCAGTGATTCAGAGTTCATCGTATCGGGAAGTGCAGATTAGACGGTGAGACTATGGGACGTCAAGACAGGTACCTGTAAGACCATGAGTGGTCACACAAATTAGGTATATGCTGTGGCTATATCCAGTGATTCAGAGTTCATCGTATCGGGAAGTAGAGATTAGACGGTGAGACTATGGGACGTCAAGACAGGTACCTGTAAGACCATGAGTGGTCACACTAGTTTTGTATATGCTGTGGCTATATCCAGTGATTCAGAGTTCATCGTATCGGGAAGTGCAGATTATACGGTGAGACTATGGGACGTCAAGACAGGTACCTGTAAGACCATGAGTGGTCACACTAGTTATGTATCATCTGTGGCTATATCCAGTGATTCAGAGTTCATCGTATCGGGAAGTGCAGATTAGACGGTGAGACTATGGGACGTCAAGACAGGTACCTGTAAGACCATGAGTGGTCACACAAATTAGGTATATGCTGTGGCTATATCCAGTGATTCAGAGTTCATCGTATCGGGAAGTGCAGATTATACGGTGAGACTATGGGACGTCAAGACAGGTACCTGTAAGACCATGAGTGGTCACACTAGTTCTGTATGATCTGTGGCTATATCCAGTGATTCAGAGTTCATCGTATCGGGAAGTGCAGATTATACGGTGAGACTATGGGACGTCAAGACAGGTACCTGTAAGTCCATGAGTGGTCACACTAGTTCTGTATGATCTGTGGCTATATCCAGTGATTCAGAGTTCATCGTATCGGGAAGTGCAGATTAGACGGTGAGACTATGGGACGTCAAGACAGGTACCTGTAAGACCATGAGTGGTCACACAAATTAGGTATATGCTGTGGCTATATCCAGTGATTCAGAGTTCATCGTATCGGGAAGTAGAGATTAGACGGTGAGACTATGGGACGTCAAGACAGGTACCTGTAAGACCATGAGTGGTCACACTAGTTATGTATTATCTGTGGCTATATCCAGTGATTCAGAGTTCGTCGTATCGGGAAGTGCAGATTATACGGTGAGACTATGGGACGTCAAGACAGGTACCTGTAAGACCATGAGTGGTCACACTAGTTCTGTATCATCTGTGGCTATATCCAGTGATTCAGAGTTCATCGTATCGTGAAGTAGAGATTATACGGTGAGACTATGGGACGTCAAGACAAGTACCTGTAAGACCATGAATGGTCACACTAGTTCTGTATGATCTGTGGCTATATCCAGTGATTCAGAGTTCATCGTATCGGGAAGTGCAGATTATACGGTGAGACTATGGGACGTCAAGACAGGTACCTGTAAGTCCATGAGTGGTCACACTAGTTCTGTATGATCTGTGGCTATATCCAGTGATTCAGAGTTCATCGTATCGGGAAGTGCAGATTAGACGGTGAGACTATGGGACGTCAAGACAGGTACCTGTAAGACCATGAGTGGTCACACAAATTAGGTATATGCTGTGGCTATATCCAGTGATTCAGAGTTCATCGTATCGGGAAGTAGAGATTAGACGGTGAGACTATGGGACGTCAAGACAGGTACCTGTAAGACCATGAGTGGTCACACTAGTTTTGTATATGCTGTGGCTATATCCAGTGATTCAGAGTTCATCGTATCGGGAAGTGCAGATTATACGGTGAGACTATGGGACGTCAAGACAGGTACCTGTAAGACCATGAGTGGTCACACTAGTTATGTATCATCTGTGGCTATATCCAGTGATTCAGAGTTCATCGTATCGGGAAGTGCAGATCAGACGGTGAGACTATGGGACGTCAAGACAGGTACCTGTAAGACCATGAGTGGTCACACTTATCCTGTAAATGCTGTGGCTATATCCAGTGATTCAGAGTTCATCGTATCGGGAAGTAGAGATAAGACGGTGAGACTATGGGACGTCAAGACAGGTACCTGTAAGACCATGAGTGGTCACACTAGTTATGTATTATCTGTGGCTATATCCAGTGATTCAGAGTTCATCGTATCGGGAAGTGCAGATAATACGGTGAGACTATGGGACGTCAAGACAGGTACCTGTAAGACCATGAGTGGTCACACTAGTTATGTATTATCTGTGGCTATATCCAGTGATTCAGAGTTCATCGTATCGGGAAGTGATGATTAGACGGTGAGACTATGGGACGTCAAGACAGGTACCTGTAAGACCATGAGTGGTCACACAGATTCTGTATATGCTGTGGCTATATCCATTGATTCAGAGTTCATCGTATCGGGAAGTGTAGATGAGACGGTGAGACTATGGGACGTCAAGACAGGTACCTGTAAGACCATGAGTGGTCACACTAGTTATGTAAATGCTGTGGCTATATCCAGTGATTCAGAGTTCATCGTATCGGGAAGTAGAGATAAGACGGTTATACTATCGGACGTCAAGACGTGTACCTGTAAGACCATGAGTGGTCACACTAGTTCTGTATGATCTGTGGCTATATCCAGTGATTCAGAGTTCATCGTATCGGGAAGTGATGATTATACGGTGAGACTATGGGACGTCAAGACAGGTACCTGTAAGACCAAGAGTGGTCACACTAGTTATGTAAATGCTGTGGCTATATCCAGTGATTCAGAGTTCATCGTATCGGGAAGTTATGATAAGACGGTGAGACTATGGGACGTCAAGACAGGTACCTGTAAGACCATGAGTGGTCACACTAGTTCTGTATTATCTGTGGCTATATCCAGTGATTCAGAGTTCATCGTATCGGGAAGTGCAGATAATACGGTGAGACTATGGGACGTCAAGACAGGTACCTGTAAGACCATGAGTGGTCACACTAGTTGTGAATCATCTGTGGCTATATCCAGTGATTCAGAGTTCATCGTATCGTGAAGTAGAGATTATACGGTGAGACTATGGGACGTCAAGACAGGTACCTGTAAGACCATGAGTGGTCAGAATAGTTCTTTATATGCTGTGGCTATATCCAGTGATTCAGAGTTCATCGTATCGGGAAGTCATGATAAGACGGTGAGACTATGGGACGTCAAGACAAGTACCTGTAAGACCATGAGTGGTCACACTAGTTGTGAATCATCTGTGGCTATATCCAGTGATTCAGAGTTCATCGTATCGGGAAGTGCAGATAATACGGTGAGACTATGGGACGTCAAGACAGGCACCTGTAAGACCATGAGTGGTCACACTAGTTCTGTATCATCTGTGGCTATATCCAGTGATTCAGAGTTCATCGTATCGTGAAGTAGAGATTATACGGTGAGACTATGGGACGTCAAGACAGGTACCTGTAAGACCATGAGTGGTCACACTAGTCATGTATGATCTGTGGCTATATCCAGTGATTCAGAGTTCATCGTATCGGGAAGTGCAGATTATACGGTGAGACTATGGGACGTCAAGACAGGTACCTGTAAGACCATGAGTGGTCACACTAGTTATGTATTATCTGTGGCTATATCCAGTGATTCAGAGTTCATCGTATCGGGAAGTCATGATTATACGGTGAGACTATGGGACGTCAAGACAGGTACCTGTAAGACCATGAGTGGTCACACTAGTTCTGTATATGCTGTGGCTATATCCAGTGATTCAGAGTTCATCGTATCGGGAAGTAGAGATGAGACGGTGAGACTATGGGACGTCAAGACAAGTACCTGTAAGTCCATGAGTGGTCACACTAGTTCTGTATCATCTGTGGCTATATCCAGTGATTCAGAGTTCATCGTATCGGGAAGTTATGATTATACGGTGAGACTATGGGACGTCAAGACAGGTACCTGTAAGACCATGAGTGGTCACACTAGTTATGTATTATCTGTGACTATATCCAGTGATTCAGAGTTCATCGTATCGGGAAGTGCAGATCAGACGGTGAGACTATGGGACGTCAAGACAGGTACCTGTAAGACCATGAGTGGTCACACTTATCCTGTAAATGCTGTGGCTATATCCAGTGATTCAGAGTTCATCGTATCGGGAAGTAGAGATAAGACGGTGAGACTATGGGACGTCAAGACAGGTACCTGTAAGACCATGAGTGGTCACACTAGTTATGTATTATCTGTGGCTATATCCAGTGATTCAGAGTTCATCGTATCGGGAAGTGCAGATAATACGGTGAGACTATGGGACGTCAAGACAGGTACCTGTAAGACCATGAGTGGTCACACTAGTTATGTATTATCTGTGGCTATATCCAGTGATTCAGAGTTCATCGTATCGGGAAGTGATGATTAGACGGTGAGACTATGGGACGTCAAGACAGGTACCTGTAAGACCATGAGTGGTCACACTTATCCTGTAAATGCTGTGGCTATATCCAGTGATTCAGAGTTCATCGTATCGGGAAGTTATGATAATACGGTGAGACTATGGGACGTCAAGACAGGTACCTGTAAGACCAAGAGTGGTCACACTAGTTATGTAAATGCTGTGGCTATATCCAGTGATTCAGAGTTCATCGTATCGGGAAGTTATGATAAGACGGTGAGACTATGGGACGTCAAGACAGGTACCTGTAAGACCATGAGTGGTCACACTAGTTCTGTATTATCTGTGGCTATATCCAGTGATTCAGAGTTCATCGTATCGGGAAGTAGAGATAAGACGGTTATACTATCGGACGTCAAGACGTGTACCTGTAAGACCATGAGTGGTCACACTAGTTCTGTATGATCTGTGGCTATATCCAGTGATTCAGAGTTCATCGTATCGGGAAGTGATGATTATACGGTGAGACTATGGGACGTCAAGACAGGTACCTGTAAGACCATGAGTGGTCACACAGATTCTGTATATGCTGTGGCTATATCCATTGATTCAGAGTTCATCGTATCGGGAAGTGTAGATGAGACGGTGAGACTATGGGACGTCAAGACAGGTACCTGTAAGACCATGAGTGGTCACACTAGTTATGTAAATGCTGTGGCTATATCCAATGATTCAGAGTTCATCGTATCGGGAAGTAGAGATGAGACGGTGAGACTATGGGACGTCAAGACAGGTACCTGTAAGACCATGAGTGGTCACACTAGTTATGTATTATCTGTGGCTATATCCAGTGATTCAGAGTTCATCGTATCGGGAAGTGATGATTAGACGGTGAGACTATGGGACGTCAAGACAGGTACCTGTAAGACCATGAGTGGTCACACAGATTCTGTATATGCTGTGGCTATATCCATTGATTCAGAGTTCATCGTATCGGGAAGTTATGATAAGACGGTGAGACTATGGGACGTCAAGACAGGTACCTGTAAGACCATGAGTGGTCACACTAGTTCTGTATCATCTGTGGCTATATCCAGTGATTCAGAGTTCATCGTCTCGGGAAGTAGAGATAAGACGGTTATACTATCGGACGTCAAGACGTGTACCTGTAAGACCATGAGTGGTCACACTAGTTCTGTATGATCTGTGGCTATATCCCGTGATTCAGAGTTCATCGTATCGGGAAGTGATGATTATACGGTGAGACTATGGGACGTCAAGACAGGTACCTGTAAGACCATGAGTGGTCACACTAGTTGTGTATTATCTGTGGCTATATCCAGTGATTCAGAGTTCATCGTATCGGGAAGTTATGATAATACGGTGAGACTATGGGACGTCAAGACAGGTACCTGTAAGACCAAGAGTGGTCACACTAGTTATGTATTATCTGTGGCTATATCCAGTGATTCAGAGTTCATCGTATCGGGAAGTGCAGATAATACGGTGAGACTATGGGACGTCAAGACAGGTACCTGTAAGACCATGAGTGGTCATACTAGTTATGTAAATGCTGTGGCTATATCCAGTGATTCAGAGTTCATCGTATCGGGAAGTCATGATAAGACGGTGAGACTATGGGACGTCAAGACAGGTACCTGTAAGACCATGAGTGGTCACACTAGTTATATAAATGCTGTGGCTATATCCAGTGATTCAGAGTTCATCGTATCGGGAAGTGATGATAATACGGTGAGACTATGGGACGTCAAGACAGGTACCTGTAAGACCATGAGTGGTCACACTAGTTATGTATTATCTGTGGCTATATCCAGTGATTCAGAGTTCATCGTATCGGGAAGTGCAGATTAGACGGTGAGACTATGGGACGTCAAGACAGGTACCTGTAAGACCATGAGTGGTCACACTAGTTCTGTAAATGCTGTGGCTATATCCAGTGATTCAGAGTTCATCGTATCGGGAAGTAGAGATGAGACGGTGAGACTATGGGACGTCAAGACAGGTACCTGTAAGACCATGAGTGGTCATACTAGTTATGTAAATGCTGTGGCTATATCCAGTGATTCAGAGTTCATCGTATCGGGAAGTGATGATTAGACGGTGAGACTATGGGACGTCAAGACAGGTACCTGTAAGACCATGAGTGGTCACACTAGTTATGTATTATCTGTGGCTATATCCAGTGATTCAGAGTTCATCGTATCGGGAAGTCATGATAAGACGGTGAGACTATGGGACGTCAAGACATGTACCTGTAAGACCATGAGTGGTCACACTAGTTATGTATTATCTGTGGCTATATCCAGTGATTCAGAGTTCATCGTATCGGGAAGTCATGATTATACGGTGAGACTATGGGACGTCAAGACAGGTACCTGTAAGACCATGAGTGGTCACACTAGTTCTGTATTATCTGTGGCTATATCCAGTGATTCAGAGTTCATCGTATCGGGAAGTAGAGATAAGACGGTTATACTATCGGACGTCAAGACGTGTACCTGTAAGACCATGAGTGGTCACACTAGTTCTGTATGATCTGTGGCTATATCCAGTGATTCAGAGTTCATCGTATCGGGAAGTGATGATTATACGGTGAGACTATGGGACGTCAAGACAGGTACCTGTAAGACCATGAGTGGTCACACTAGTTATGTAAATGCTGTGGCTATATCCAGTGATTCAGAGTTCATCGTATCGGGAAGTAGAGATGAGACGGTGAGACTATGGGACGTCAAGACAGGTACCTGTAAGACCATGAGTGGTCACACTAGTTCTGTATTATCTGTGGCTATATCCAGTGATTCAGAGTTCATCGTATCGGGAAGTGCAGATAATACGGTGAGACTATGGGACGTCAAGACAGGTACCTGTAAGACCAAGAGTGGTCACACTAGTTATGTATTATCTGTGGCTATATCCAGTGATTCAGAGTTCATCGTATCGGGAAGTGCAGATAATACGGTGAGACTATGGGACGTCAAGACAGGTACCTGTAAGACCAAGAGTGGTCACACTAGTTATGTATTATCTGTGGCTATATCCAGTGATTCAGAGTTCATCGTATCGGGAAGTGCAGATAATACGGTGAGACTATGGGACGTCAAGACAGGTACCTGTAAGACCATGAGTGGTCATACTAGTTGTGTATTATCTGTGGCTATATCCAGTGATTCAGAGTTCATCGTATCGGGAAGTGCAGATTAGACGGTGAGACTATGGGACGTCAAGACAGGTACCTGTAAGACCATGAGTGGTCACACAGATTCTGTAAATGCTGTGGCTATATCCAGTGATTCAGAGTTCATCGTATCGGGAAGTGCAGATAATACGGTGAGACTATGGGACGTCAAGACAGGTACCTGTAAGACCATGAGTGGTCACACAGATTCTGTAAATGCTGTGGCTATATCCAGTGATTCAGAGTTCATCGTATCGGGAAGTGCAGATTAGACGGTGAGACTATGGGACGTCAAGACAGGTACCTGTAAGACCATGAGTGGTCACACTAGTTCTGTATGATCTGTGGCTATATCCAGTGATTCAGAGTTCATCGTATCGGGAAGTGATGATTATACGGTGAGACTATGGGACGTCAAGACAGGTACCTGTAAGACCATGAGTGGTCACACTAGTTATGTATTATCTGTGGCTATATCCAGTGATTCAGAGTTCATCGTATCGGGAAGTCATGATAAGACGGTGAGACTATGGGACGTCAAGACATGTACCTGTAAGACCATGAGTGGTCACACTAGTTATGTATTATCTGTGGCTATATCCAGTGATTCAGAGTTCATCGTATCGGGAAGTCATGATTATACGGTGAGACTATGGGACGTCAAGACAGGTACCTGTAAGACCATGAGTGGTCACACTTATCCTGTAAATGCTGTGGCTATATCCAGTGATTCAGAGTTCATCGTATCGGGAAGTGTAGATAAGACGGTGAGACTATGGGACGTCAAGACAGGTACCTGTAAGACCATGAGTGGTCACACTAGTTATGTATCATCTGTGGCTATATCCAGTGATTCAGAGTTCATCGTATCGGGAAGTGCAGATCAGACGGTGAGACTATGGGACGTCAAGACAGGTACCTGTAAGACCATGAGTGGTCACACTTATCCTGTAAATGCTGTGGCTATATCCAGTGATTCAGAGTTCATCGTATCGGGAAGTGTAGATAATACGGTTATACTATCGGACGTCAAGACAGGTACCTGTAAGACCATGAGTGGTCACACTAGTTATGTAAATGCTGTGGCTATATCCAGTGATTCAGAGTTCATCGTATCGGGAAGTGTAGATGAGACGGTGAGACTATGGGACGTCAAGACAGGTGCCTGTAAGACCATGAGTGGTCACACTAGTTATGTATTATCTGTGGCTATATCCAGTGATTCAGAGTTCATCGTATCGGGAAGTAGAGATGAGACGGTGAGACTATGGGACGTCAAGACAGGTGCCTGTAAGACCATGAGTGGTCACACTAGTTCTGTATATGCTGTGGCTATATCCAGTGATTCAGAGTTCATCGTATCGGGAAGTGTAGATGAGACGGTGAGACTATGGGACGTCAAGACAGGTACCTGTAAGACCAAGAGTGGTCACACTAGTTATGTAAATGCTGTGGCTATATCCAGTGATTCAGAGTTCATCGTATCGGGAAGTGATGATTAGACGGTGAGACTATGGGACGTCAAGACAGGTACCTGTAAGACCATGAGTGGTCACACAGATTCTGTATATGCTGTGGCTATATCCATTGATTCAGAGTTCATCGTATCGGGAAGTGTAGATGAGACGGTGAGACTATGGGACGTCAAGACAGGTACCTGTAAGACCATGATTGGTCACACTAGTTATGTATTATCTGTGGCTATATCCAGTGATTCAGAGTTCATCGTATCGGGAAGTAGAGATGAGACGGTGAGACTATGGGACGTCAAGACAGGTACCTGTAAGACCATGAGTGGTCACACTAGTTCTGTATCATCTGTGGCTATATCCAGTGATTCAGAGTTCATCGTATCGGGAAGTAGAGATGAGACGGTGAGACTATGGGACGTCAAGACAGGTACCTGTAAGACCATGAGTGGTCACACTAGTTCTGTATATGCTGTGGCTATATCCATTGATTCAGAGTTCATCGTATCGGGAAGTAGAGATAAGATGGTGAGACTATGGGACGTCAAGACAGGTACCTGTAAGACCATGAGTGGTCACACAGATTCTGTATATGCTGTGGCTATATCCAGTGATTCAGAGTTCATCGTATCGGGAAGTAGAGATGAGACGGTGAGACTATGGGACGTCAAGACAGGTACCTGTAAGACCATGAGTGGTCACACTAATGTTGCATATGCTGTGGCTATATCCAGTGATTCAGAGTTCATCGTATCGGGAAGTGATGATTAGACGGTGAGACTATGGGACGTCAAGACAGGTACCTGTAAGACCATGAGTGGTCACACTAGTTATGTATTATCTGTGGCTATATCCAGTGATTCAGAGTTCATCGTATCGGGAAGTAGAGATAAGACGGTGAGACTATGGGACGTCAAGACAGGTACCTGTAAGACCATGAGTGGTCAGAATAGTTCTGTATATGCTGTGGCTATATCCAGTGATTCAGAGTTCATCGTATCGGGAAGTAGAGATAAGACGGTTATACTATCGGACGTCAAGACGTGTACCTGTAAGACCATGAGTGGTCACACTAGTTCTGTATGATCTGTGGCTATATCCAGTGATTCAGAGTTCATCGTATCGGGAAGTGATGATTATACGGTGAGACTATGGGACGTCAAGACAGGTACCTGTAAGACCATGAGTGGTCACACTAGTTATGTAAATGCTGTGGCTATATCCAGTGATTCAGAGTTCATCGTATCGGGAAGTAGAGATGAGACGGTGAGACTATGGGACGTCAAGACAGGTACCTGTAAGACCAAGAGTGGTCACACTTATCCTGTAAATGCTGTGGCTATATCCAGTGATTCAGAGTTCATCGTATCGGGAAGTAGAGATAAGACGGTGAGACTATGGGACGTCAAGACAGGTACCTGTAAGACCAAGAGTGGTCACACTAGTTATGTATTATCTGTGGCTATATCCAGTGATTCAGAGTTCATCGTATCGGGAAGTGCAGATAAGACGGTTATACTATCGGACGTCAAGACGTGTACCTGTAAGACCATGAGTGGTCACACTAGTTATGTATTATCTGTGGCTATATCCAGTGATTCAGAGTTCATCGTATCGGGAAGTGCAGATAATACGGTGAGACTATGGGACGTCAAGACAGGTACCTGTAAGACCATGAGTGGTCACACTAGTTATGTATTATCTGTGGCTATATCCAGTGATTCAGAGTTCATCGTATCGGGAAGTGTAGATGAGACGGTGAGACTATGGGACGTCAAGACAGGTACCTGTAAGACCAAGAGTGGTCACACTAGTTATGTAAATGCTGTGGCTATATCCAGTGATTCAGAGTTCATCGTATCGGGAAGTGATGATTAGACGGTGAGACTATGGGACGTCAAGACAGGTACCTGTAAGACCATGAGTGGTCACACAGATTCTGTATATGCTGTGGCTATATCCATTGATTCAGAGTTCATCGTATCGGGAAGTGTAGATGAGACGGTGAGACTATGGGACGTCAAGACAGGTACCTGTAAGACCATGATTGGTCACACTAGTTATGTATTATCTGTGGCTATATCCAGTGATTCAGAGTTCATCGTATCGGGAAGTAGAGATGAGACGGTGAGACTATGGGACGTCAAGACAGGTACCTGTAAGACCATGAGTGGTCACACTAGTTCTGTATTATCTGTGGCTATATCCAGTGATTCAGAGTTCATCGTATCGGGAAGTCATGATAAGACGGTGAGACTATGGGACGTCAAGACATGTACCTGTAAGACCATGAGTGGTCACACTAGTTATGTATTATCTGTGGCTATATCCAGTGATTCAGAGTTCATCGTATCGGGAAGTAGAGATGAGACGGTGAGACTATGGGACGTCAAGACAGGTGCCTGTAAGACCATGAGTGGTCATACTAGTTCTGTATATGCTGTGGCTATATCCAGTGATTCAGAGTTCATCGTATCGGGAAGTGTAGATGAGACGGTGAGACTATGGGACGTCAAGACAGGTACCTGTAAGACCAAGAGTGGTCACACTAGTTATGTAAATGCTGTGGCTATATCCAGTGATTCAGAGTTCATCGTATCGGGAAGTGATGATTAGACGGTGAGACTATGGGACGTCAAGACAGGTACCTGTAAGACCATGAGTGGTCACACAGATTCTGTATATGCTGTGGCTATATCCATTGATTCAGAGTTCATCGTATCGGGAAGTGTAGATGAGACGGTGAGACTATGGGACGTCAAGACAGGTACCTGTAAGACCATGATTGGTCACACTAGTTATGTATTATCTGTGGCTATATCCAGTGATTCAGAGTTCATCGTATCGGGAAGTAGAGATGAGACGGTGAGACTATGGGACGTCAAGACAGGTACCTGTAAGACCATGAGTGGTCACACTAGTTCTGTATCATCTGTGGCTATATCCAGTGATTCAGAGTTCATCGTATCGGGAAGTAGAGATGAGACGGTGAGACTATGGGACGTCAAGACAGGTACCTGTAAGACCATGAGTGGTCACACTAGTTCTGTATATGCTGTGGCTATATCCATTGATTCAGAGTTCATCGTATCGGGAAGTAGAGATAAGATGGTGAGACTATGGGACGTCAAGACAGGTACCTGTAAGACCATGAGTGGTCACACTAGTTATGTATTATCTGTGGCTATATCCAGTGATTCAGAGTTCATCGTATCGGGAAGTGTAGATGAGACGGTGAGACTATGGGACGTCAAGACAGGTACCTGTAAGACCATGAGTGGTCACACTAATGTTGCATATGCTGTGGCTATATCCAGTGATTCAGAGTTCATCGTATCGGGAAGTGATGATTAGACGGTGAGACTATGGGACGTCAAGACAGGTACCTGTAAGACCATGAGTGGTCACACTAGTTATGTATTATCTGTGGCTATATCCAGTGATTCAGAGTTCATCGTATCGGGAAGTAGAGATAAGACGGTGAGACTATGGGACGTCAAGACAGGTACCTGTAAGACCATGAGTGGTCAGAATAGTTCTGTATATGCTGTGGCTATATCCAGTGATTCAGAGTTCATCGTATCGGGAAGTAGAGATAAGACGGTTATACTATCGGACGTCAAGACGTGTACCTGTAAGACCATGAGTGGTCACACTAGTTCTGTATGATCTGTGGCTATATCCAGTGATTCAGAGTTCATCGTATCGGGAAGTGATGATTATACGGTGAGACTATGGGACGTCAAGACAGGTACCTGTAAGACCATGAGTGGTCACACTAGTTATGTAAATGCTGTGGCTATATCCAGTGATTCAGAGTTCATCGTATCGGGAAGTAGAGATGAGACGGTGAGACTATGGGACGTCAAGACAGGTACCTGTAAGACCAAGAGTGGTCACACTTATCCTGTAAATGCTGTGGCTATATCCAGTGATTCAGAGTTCATCGTATCGGGAAGTAGAGATAAGACGGTGAGACTATGGGACGTCAAGACAGGTACCTGTAAGACCAAGAGTGGTCACACTAGTTATGTATTATCTGTGGCTATATCCAGTGATTCAGAGTTCATCGTATCGGGAAGTGCAGATAAGACGGTTATACTATCGGACGTCAAGACGTGTACCTGTAAGACCATGAGTGGTCACACTAGTTATGTATTATCTGTGGCTATATCCAGTGATTCAGAGTTCATCGTATCGGGAAGTGCAGATAATACGGTGAGACTATGGGACGTCAAGACAGGTACCTGTAAGACCATGAGTGGTCACACAGATTCTGTATATGCTGTGGCTATATCCATTGATTCAGAGTTCATCGTATCGGGAAGTGTAGATGAGACGGTGAGACTATGGGACGTCAAGACAGGTACCTGTAAGACCATGATTGGTCACACTAGTTATGTATTATCTGTGGCTATATCCAGTGATTCAGAGTTCATCGTATCGGGAAGTAGAGATGAGACGGTGAGACTATGGGACGTCAAGACAGGTACCTGTAAGACCATGAGTGGTCACACTAGTTCTGTATCATCTGTGGCTATATCCAGTGATTCAGAGTTCATCGTATCGGGAAGTAGAGATGAGACGGTGAGACTATGGGACGTCAAGACAGGTACCTGTAAGACCATGAGTGGTCACACTAGTTCTGTATATGCTGTGGCTATATCCATTGATTCAGAGTTCATCGTATCGGGAAGTAGAGATAAGATGGTGAGACTATGGGACGTCAAGACAGGTACCTGTAAGACCATGAGTGGTCACACTAGTTATGTATTATCTGTGGCTATATCCAGTGATTCAGAGTTCATCGTATCGGGAAGTGTAGATGAGACGGTGAGACTATGGGACGTCAAGACAGGTACCTGTAAGACCAAGAGTGGTCACACTAGTTATGTAAATGCTGTGGCTATATCCAGTGATTCAGAGTTCATCGTATCGGGAAGTGATGATTAGACGGTGAGACTATGGGACGTCAAGACAGGTACCTGTAAGACCAAGAGTGGTCACACTAGTTATGTATTATCTGTGGCTATATCCAGTGATTCAGAGTTCATCGTATCGGGAAGTAGAGATAAGACGGTGAGACTATGGGACGTCAAGACAGGTACCTGTAAGACCATGAGTGGTCACACTAATGTTGCATATGCTGTGGCTATATCCAGTGATTCAGAGTTCATCGTATCGGGAAGTGATGATTAGACGGTGAGACTATGGGACGTCAAGACAGGTACCTGTAAGACCAAGAGTGGTCACACTAGTTATGTATTATCTGTGGCTATATCCAGTGATTCAGAGTTCATCGTATCGGGAAGTAGAGATAAGACGGTGAGACTATGGGACGTCAAGACAGGTACCTGTAAGACCATGAGTGGTCACACTAATGTTGCATATGCTGTGGCTATATCCAGTGATTCAGAGTTCATCGTATCGGGAAGTGATGATTAGACGGTGAGACTATGGGACGTCAAGACAGGTACCTGTAAGACCATGAGTGGTCACACTAGTTATGTATTATCTGTGGCTATATCCAGTGATTCAGAGTTCATCGTATCGGGAAGTAGAGATAAGACGGTGAGACTATGGGACGTCAAGACAGGTACCTGTAAGACCATGAGTGGTCAGAATAGTTCTGTATATGCTGTGGCTATATCCAGTGATTCAGAGTTCATCGTATCGGGAAGTAGAGATAAGACGGTTATACTATCGGACGTCAAGACGTGTACCTGTAAGACCATGAGTGGTCACACTAGTTCTGTATGATCTGTGGCTATATCCAGTGATTCAGAGTTCATCGTATCGGGAAGTGATGATTATACGGTGAGACTATGGGACGTCAAGACAGGTACCTGTAAGACCATGAGTGGTCACACTAGTTATGTAAATGCTGTGGCTATATCCAGTGATTCAGAGTTCATCGTATCGGGAAGTAGAGATGAGACGGTGAGACTATGGGACGTCAAGACAGGTACCTGTAAGACCAAGAGTGGTCACACTTATCCTGTAAATGCTGTGGCTATATCCAGTGATTCAGAGTTCATCGTATCGGGAAGTAGAGATAAGACGGTGAGACTATGGGACGTCAAGACAGGTACCTGTAAGACCAAGAGTGGTCACACTAGTTATGTATTATCTGTGGCTATATCCAGTGATTCAGAGTTCATCGTATCGGGAAGTGCAGATAAGACGGTTATACTATCGGACGTCAAGACGTGTACCTGTAAGACCATGAGTGGTCACACTAGTTATGTATTATCTGTGGCTATATCCAGTGATTCAGAGTTCATCGTATCGGGAAGTGCAGATAATACGGTGAGACTATGGGACGTCAAGACAGGTACCTGTAAGACCATGAGTGGTCATACTAGTTATGTAAATGCTGTGGCTATATCCAGTGATTCAGAGTTCATCGTATCGGGAAGTAGAGATGAGACGGTGAGACTATGGGACGTCAAGACAGGTACCTGTAAGACCATGAGTGGTCATACTAGTTATGTAAATGCTGTGGCTATATCCAGTGATTCAGAGTTCATCGTATCGGGAAGTAGAGATGAGACGGTGAGACTATGGGACGTCAAGACAGGTACCTGTAAGACCATGAGTGGTCACACAGATTCTGTATATGCTGTGGCTATATCCAGTGATTCAGAGTTCATCGTATCGGGAAGTGTAGATGAGACGGTGAGACTATGGGACGTCAAGACAGGTACCTGTAAGACCATGAGTGGTCACATTATTTATGTATTATCTGTGGCTATATCCAGTGATTCAGAGTTCATCGTATCGGGAAGTGATGATTAGACGGTGAGACTATGGGACGTCAAGACAGGTACCTGTAAGACCATGAGTGGTCACACTAGTTATGTATTATCTGTGGCTATATCCAGTGATTCAGAGTTCATCGTATCGGGAAGTAGAGATGAGACGGTGAGACTATGGGACGTCAAGACAGGTACCTGTAAGACCATGAGTGGTCACACAGATTCTGTATATGCTGTGGCTATATCCAGTGATTCAGAGTTCATCGTATCGGGAAGTGTAGATGAGACGGTGAGACTATGGGACGTCAAGACAGGTACCTGTAAGACCATGAGTGGTCACACTAGTTATGTATTATCTGTGGCTATATCCAGTGATTCAGAGTTCATCGTATCGGGAAGTGATGATTAGACGGTGAGACTATGGGACGTCAAGACAGGTACCTGTAAGACCAAGAGTGGTCACACTAGTTATGTAAATGCTGTGGCTATATCCAGTGATTCAGAGTTCATCGTATCGGGAAGTGCAGATAAGACGGTTATACTATCGGACGTCAAGACGTGTACCTGTAAGACCATGAGTGGTCACACTAGTTATGTATTATCTGTGGCTATATCCAGTGATTCAGAGTTCATCGTATCGGGAAGTGCAGATAATACGGTGAGACTATGGGACGTCAAGACAGGTACCTGTAAGACCATGAGTGGTCATACTAGTTATGTAAATGCTGTGGCTATATCCAGTGATTCAGAGTTCATCGTATCGGGAAGTAGAGATGAGACGGTGAGACTATGGGACGTCAAGACAGGTACCTGTAAGACCATGAGTGGTCATACTAGTTATGTAAATGCTGTGGCTATATCCAGTGATTCAGAGTTCATCGTATCGGGAAGTGATGATTAGACGGTGAGACTATGGGACGTCAAGACAGGTACCTGTAAGACCATGAGTGGTCACACTAGTTATGTAAATGCTGTGGCTATATCCAGTGATTCAGAGTTCATCGTATCGGGAAGTAGAGATGAGACGGTGAGACTATGGGACGTCAAGACAGGTACCTGTAAGACCAAGAGTGGTCACACTTATCCTGTAAATGCTGTGGCTATATCCAGTGATTCAGAGTTCATCGTATCGGGAAGTAGAGATAAGACGGTGAGACTATGGGACGTCAAGACAGGTACCTGTAAGACCAAGAGTGGTCACACTAGTTATGTATTATCTGTGGCTATATCCAGTGATTCAGAGTTCATCGTATCGGGAAGTGCAGATAAGACGGTTATACTATCGGACGTCAAGACGTGTACCTGTAAGACCATGAGTGGTCACACTAGTTATGTATTATCTGTGGCTATATCCAGTGATTCAGAGTTCATCGTATCGGGAAGTGCAGATAATACGGTGAGACTATGGGACGTCAAGACAGGTACCTGTAAGACCATGAGTGGTCATACTAGTTATGTAAATGCTGTGGCTATATCCAGTGATTCAGAGTTCATCGTATCGGGAAGTAGAGATGAGACGGTGAGACTATGGGACGTCAAGACAGGTACCTGTAAGACCATGAGTGGTCATACTAGTTATGTAAATGCTGTGGCTATATCCAGTGATTCAGAGTTCATCGTATCGGGAAGTAGAGATGAGACGGTGAGACTATGGGACGTCAAGACAGGTACCTGTAAGACCATGAGTGGTCACACAGATTCTGTATATGCTGTGGCTATATCCAGTGATTCAGAGTTCATCGTATCGGGAAGTGTAGATGAGACGGTGAGACTATGGGACGTCAAGACAGGTACCTGTAAGACCATGAGTGGTCACACTAGTTATGTATTATCTGTGGCTATATCCAGTGATTCAGAGTTCATCGTATCGGGAAGTGATGATTAGACGGTGAGACTATGGGACGTCAAGACAGGTACCTGTAAGACCATGAGTGGTCATACTAGTTATGTAAATGCTGTGGCTATATCCAGTGATTCAGAGTTCATCGTATCGGGAAGTAGAGATGAGACGGTGAGACTATGGGACGTCAAGACAGGTACCTGTAAGACCATGAGTGGTCACACAGATTCTGTATATGCTGTGGCTATATCCAGTGATTCAGAGTTCATCGTATCGGGAAGTGCAGATAATACGGTGAGACTATGGGACGTCAAGACAGGTACCTGTAAGACCATGAGTGGTCATACTAGTTATGTAAATGCTGTGGCTATATCCAGTGATTCAGAGTTCATCGTATCGGGAAGTAGAGATGAGACGGTGAGACTATGGGACGTCAAGACAGGTACCTGTAAGACCATGAGTGGTCATACTAGTTATGTAAATGCTGTGGCTATATCCAGTGATTCAGAGTTCATCGTATCGGGAAGTAGAGATGAGACGGTGAGACTATGGGACGTCAAGACAGGTACCTGTAAGACCATGAGTGGTCACACAGATTCTGTATATGCTGTGGCTATATCCAGTGATTCAGAGTTCATCGTATCGGGAAGTGTAGATGAGACGGTGAGACTATGGGACGTCAAGACAGGTACCTGTAAGACCATGAGTGGTCACACTAGTTATGTATTATCTGTGGCTATATCCAGTGATTCAGAGTTCATCGTATCGGGAAGTGATGATTAGACGGTGAGACTATGGGACGTCAAGACAGGTACCTGTAAGACCATGAGTGGTCACACTAGTTATGTATTATCTGTGGCTATATCCAGTGATTCAGAGTTCATCGTATCGGGAAGTCATGATAAGACGGTGAGACTATGGGACGTCAAGACAGGTACCTGTAAGACCAAGAGTGGTCACACTAGTTCTGTATCATCTGTGGCTATATCCAGTGATTCAGAGTTCATCGTATCGGGAAGTAGAGATGAGACGGTGAGACTATGGGACGTCAAGACAGGTACCTGTAAGACCATGAGTGGTCAGAATAGTTCTGTATATGCTGTGGCTATATCCAGTGATTCAGAGTTCATCGTATCGGGAAGTGTAGATGAGACGGTGAGACTATGGGACGTCAAGACAGGTACCTGTAAGACCATGAGTGGTCACACTAATGTTGCATATGCTGTGGCTATATCCAGTGATTCAGAGTTCATCGTATCGGGAAGTGATGATTAGACGGTGAGACTATGGGACGTCAAGACAGGTACCTGTAAGACCATGAGTGGTCACACTAGTTATGTATTATCTGTGGCTATATCCAGTGATTCAGAGTTCATCGTATCGGGAAGTGATGATAAGACGGTGAGACTATGGGACGTCAAGACAGGTACCTGTAAGACCATGAGTGGTCACACTAGTTATGTATTATCTGTGGCTATATCCAGTGATTCAGAGTTCATCGTATCGGGAAGTGATGATAAGACGGTGAGACTATGGGACGTCAAGACAGGTACCTGTAAGACCATGAGTGGTCACACTAGTTATGTAAATGCTGTGGCTATATCCAGTGATTCAGAGTTCATCGTATCGGGAAGTGATGATTAGACGGTGAGACTATGGGACGTCAAGACAGGTACCTGTAAGACCATGAGTGGTCACACTAGTTATGTAAATGCTGTGGCTATATCCAGTGATTCAGAGTTCATCGTATCGGGAAGTAGAGATGAGACGGTGAGACTATGGGACGTCAAGACAGGTACCTGTAAGACCATGAGTGGTCACACTAGTTCTGTATATGCTGTGGCTATATCCAGTGATTCAGAGTTCATCGTATCAGGAAGTAGAGATGAGACGGTGAGACTATGGGACGTCAAGACAGGTACCTGTAAGACCATGAGTGGTCACACTAGTTATGTATTATCTGTGGCTATATCCAGTGATTCAGAGTTCATCGTATCAGGAAGTCATGATAAGACGGTGAGACTATGGGACGTCAAGACAGGTACCTGTAAGACCAAGAGTGGTCACACTAATGTTGCATATGCTGTGGCTATATCCAGTGATTCAGAGTTCATCGTATCGGGAAGTAGAGATAAGACGGTGAGACTATGGGACGTCAAGACAGGTACCTGTAAGACCATGAGTGGTCACACTAGTTATGTATTATCTGTGGCTATATCCAGTGATTCAGAGTTCATCGTATCGGGAAGTGCAGATAATACGGTGAGACTATGGGACGTCAAGACAGGTACCTGTAAGACCATGAGTGGTCACACTAGTTATGTAAATGCTGTGGCTATATCCAGTGATTCAGAGTTCATCGTATCGGGAAGTTATGATAAGACGGTGAGACTATGGGACGTCAAGACAGGTACCTGTAAGACCATGAGTGGTCACACTAGTTCTGTATTATCTGTGGCTATATCCAGTGATTCAGAGTTCATCGTATCGGGAAGTAGAGATGAGACGGTGAGACTATGGGACGTCAAGACAGGTACCTGTAAGACCATGAGTGGTCACACAGATTCTGTAAATGCTGTGGCTATATCCAGTGATTCAGAGTTCATCGTATCGGGAAGTAGAGATAAGACGGTGAGACTATGGGACGTCAAGACAGGTACCTGTAAGACCAAGAGTGGTCACACTAGTTATGTATCATCTGTGGCTATATCCAGTGATTCAGAGTTCATCGTATCGGGAAGTGCAGATTATACGGTGAGACTATGAGACGTCAAGACAGGTACCTGTAAGACCATGAGTGGTCACACTAGTTATGTATCATCTGTGGCTATATCCAGTGATTCAGAGTTCATCGTATCGGGAAGTAGAGATGAGACGGTGAGACTATGGGACGTCAAGACAGGTACCTGTAAGACCATGAGTGGTCAAACTTATCCTGTAAATGCTGTGGCTATATCCAGTGATTCAGAGTTCATCGTATCGGGAAGTAGAGATAAGACGGTGAGACTATGGGACGTCAAGACAGGTACCTGTAAGACCATGAGTGGTCACACTAGTTATGTATTATCTGTGGCTATATCCAGTGATTCAGAGTTCATCGTATCGGGAAGTGCAGATAATACGGTGAGACTATGGGACGTCAAGACAGGTACCTGTAAGACCATGAGTGGTCACACTAGTTATGTATTATCTGTGGCTATATCCAGTGATTCAGAGTTCATCGTATCGGGAAGTGATGATTAGACGGTGAGACTATGGGACGTCAAGACAGGTACCTGTAAGACCATGAGTGGTCACACATGTTATGTATTATCTGTGGCTATATCCAGTGATTCAGAGTTCATCGTATCGGGAAGTTATGATAATACGGTGAGACTATGGGACGTCAAGACAGGTACCTGTAAGACCAAGAGTGGTCACACTAGTTATGTATTATCTGTGGCTATATCCAGTGATTCAGAGTTCATCGTATCGGGAAGTGCAGATAATACGGTGAGACTATGGGACGTCAAGACAGGTACCTGTAAGACCATGAGTGGTCATACTAGTTATGTAAATGCTGTGGCTATATCCAGTGATTCAGAGTTCATCGTATCGGGAAGTAGAGATGAGACGGTGAGACTATGGGACGTCAAGACAGGTACCTGTAAGACCATGAGTGGTCACACAGATTCTGTATATGCTGTGGCTATATCCAGTGATTCAGAGTTCATCGTATCGGGAAGTGTAGATGAGACGGTGAGACTATGGGACGTCAAGACAGGTACCTGTAAGACCATGAGTGGTCACACTAGTTATGTATTATCTGTGGCTATATCCAGTGATTCAGAGTTCATCGTATCGGGAAGTGATGATTAGACGGTGAGACTATGGGACGTCAAGACAGGTACCTGTAAGACCATGAGTGGTCACACTAGTTATGTATTATCTGTGGCTATATCCAGTGATTCAGAGTTCATCGTATCGGGAAGTCATGATAAGACGGTGAGACTATGGGACGTCAAGACAGGTACCTGTAAGACCATGAGTGGTCACACTAGTTATGTATTATCTGTGGCTATATCCAGTGATTCAGAGTTCATCGTATCGGGAAGTAGAGATAAGACGGTGAGACTATGGGACGTCAAGACAGGTACCTGTAAGACCATGAGTGGTCAGAATAGTTCTGTATATGCTGTGGCTATATCCAGTGATTCAGAGTTCATCGTATCGGGAAGTAGAGATAAGACGGTTATACTATCGGACGTCAAGACGTGTACCTGTAAGACCATGAGTGGTCACACTAGTTCTGTATGATCTGTGGCTATATCCAGTGATTCAGAGTTCATCGTATCGGGAAGTGATGATTATACGGTGAGACTATGGGACGTCAAGACAGGTACCTGTAAGACCATGAGTGGTCACACTAGTTATGTAAATGCTGTGGCTATATCCAGTGATTCAGAGTTCATCGTATCGGGAAGTAGAGATGAGACGGTGAGACTATGGGACGTCAAGACAGGTACCTGTAAGACCAAGAGTGGTCACACTTATCCTGTAAATGCTGTGGCTATATCCAGTGATTCAGAGTTCATCGTATCGGGAAGTAGAGATAAGACGGTGAGACTATGGGACGTCAAGACAGGTACCTGTAAGACCAAGAGTGGTCACACTAGTTATGTATTATCTGTGGCTATATCCAGTGATTCAGAGTTCATCGTATCGGGAAGTGCAGATAAGACGGTTATACTATCGGACGTCAAGACGTGTACCTGTAAGACCATGAGTGGTCACACTAGTTATGTATTATCTGTGGCTATATCCAGTGATTCAGAGTTCATCGTATCGGGAAGTGCAGATAATACGGTGAGACTATGGGACGTCAAGACAGGTACCTGTAAGACCATGAGTGGTCATACTAGTTATGTAAATGCTGTGGCTATATCCAGTGATTCAGAGTTCATCGTATCGGGAAGTAGAGATGAGACGGTGAGACTATGGGACGTCAAGACAGGTACCTGTAAGACCAAGAGTGGTCACACTAGTTCTGTATCATCTGTGGCTATATCCAGTGATTCAGAGTTCATCGTATCGGGAAGTGTAGATGAGACGGTGAGACTATGGGACGTCAAGACAGGTACCTGTAAGACCATGAGTGGTCATACTAGTTATGTAAATGCTGTGGCTATATCCAGTGATTCAGAGTTCATCGTATCGGGAAGTAGAGATGAGACGGTGAGACTATGGGACGTCAAGACAGGTACCTGTAAGACCATGAGTGGTCACACTAGTTCTGTATGATCTGTGGCTATATCCAGTGATTCAGAGTTCATCGTATCGGGAAGTGATGATTATACGGTGAGACTATGGGACGTCAAGACAGGTACCTGTAAGACCATGAGTGGTCACACTAGTTATGTATTATCTGTGGCTATATCCAGTGATTCAGAGTTCATCGTATCGGGAAGTGATGATTAGACGGTGAGACTATGGGACGTCAAGACAGGTACCTGTAAGACCATGAGTGGTCACACTAGTTATGTAAATGCTGTGGCTATATCCAGTGATTCAGAGTTCATCGTATCGGGAAGTAGAGATGAGACGGTGAGACTATGGGACGTCAAGACAGGTACCTGTAAGACCAAGAGTGGTCACACTTATCCTGTAAATGCTGTGGCTATATCCAGTGATTCAGAGTTCATCGTATCGGGAAGTGTAGATGAGACGGTGAGACTATGGGACGTCAAGACAGGTACCTGTAAGACCATGAGTGGTCACACTAGTTATGTATTATCTGTGGCTATATCCAGTGATTCAGAGTTCATCGTATCGGGAAGTGATGATTAGACGGTGAGACTATGGGACGTCAAGACAGGTACCTGTAAGACCATGAGTGGTCACACTAGTTATGTATTATCTGTGGCTATATCCAGTGATTCAGAGTTCATCGTATCGGGAAGTCATGATAAGACGGTGAGACTATGGGACGTCAAGACAGGTACCTGTAAGACCATGAGTGGTCACACTAGTTATGTAAATGCTGTGGCTATATCCAGTGATTCAGAGTTCATCGTATCGGGAAGTAGAGATGAGACGGTGAGACTATGGGACGTCAAGACAGGTACCTGTAAGACCAAGAGTGGTCACACTAGTTCTGTATCATCTGTGGCTATATCCAGTGATTCAGAGTTCATCGTATCGGGAAGTAGAGATGAGACGGTGAGACTATGGGACGTCAAGACAGGTACCTGTAAGACCATGAGTGGTCACACTAGTTCTGTATATGCTGTGGCTATATCCAGTGATTCAGAGTTCATCGTATCGGGAAGTGTAGATGAGACGGTGAGACTATGGGACGTCAAGACAGGTGCCTGTAAGACCATGAGTGGTCATACTAGTTATGTAAATGCTGTGGCTATATCCAGTGATTCAGAGTTCATCGTATCGGGAAGTAGAGATGAGACGGTGAGACTATGGGACGTCAAGACAGGTACCTGTAAGACCATGAGTGGTCACACATGGTATGTATTATCTGTGGCTATATCCAGTGATTCAGAGTTCATCGTATCGGGAAGTGTAGATGAGACGGTGAGACTATGGGACGTCAAGACAGGTACCTGTAAGACCATGAGTGGTCAGAATAGTTCTGTATATGCTGTGGCTATATCCAGTGATTCAGAGTTCATCGTATCGGGAAGTAGAGATAAGACGGTTATACTATCGGACGTCAAGACAGGTACCTGTAAGACCATGAGTGGTCACACATGTTATGTATTATCTGTGGCTATATCCAGTGATTCAGAGTTCATCGTATCGGGAAGTTATGATAATACGGTGAGACTATGGGACGTCAAGACAGGTACCTGTAAGACCAAGAGTGGTCACACTAGTTATGTATTATCTGTGGCTATATCCAGTGATTCAGAGTTCATCGTATCGGGAAGTGCAGATAATACGGTGAGACTATGGGACGTCAAGACAGGTACCTGTAAGACCATGAGTGGTCATACTAGTTATGTAAATGCTGTGGCTATATCCAGTGATTCAGAGTTCATCGTATCGGGAAGTAGAGATGAGACGGTGAGACTATGGGACGTCAAGACAGGTACCTGTAAGACCATGAGTGGTCACACAGATTCTGTATATGCTGTGGCTATATCCAGTGATTCAGAGTTCATCGTATCGGGAAGTGTAGATGAGACGGTGAGACTATGGGACGTCAAGACAGGTACCTGTAAGACCATGAGTGGTCACACTAGTTATGTATTATCTGTGGCTATATCCAGTGATTCAGAGTTCATCGTATCGGGAAGTGATGATTAGACGGTGAGACTATGGGACGTCAAGACAGGTACCTGTAAGACCATGAGTGGTCACACTAGTTATGTATTATCTGTGGCTATATCCAGTGATTCAGAGTTCATCGTATCGGGAAGTCATGATAAGACGGTGAGACTATGGGACGTCAAGACAGGTGCCTGTAAGACCATGAGTGGTCACACTAGTTATGTAAATGCTGTGGCTATATCCAGTGATTCAGAGTTCATCGTATCGGGAAGTAGAGATAAGACGGTGAGACTATGGGACGTCAAGACAGGTACCTGTAAGACCATGAGTGGTCAGAATAGTTCTGTATATGCTGTGGCTATATCCAGTGATTCAGAGTTCATCGTATCGGGAAGTAGAGATAAGACGGTTATACTATCGGACGTCAAGACAGGTACCTGTAAGACCATGAGTGGTCACACTAGTTCTGTATATGCTGTGGCTATATCCAGTGATTCAGAGTTCATCGTATCGGGAAGTGTAGATGAGACGGTGAGACTATGGGACGTCAAGACAGGTGCCTGTAAGACCATGAGTGGTCATACTAGTTATGTAAATGCTGTGGCTATATCCAGTGATTCAGAGTTCATCGTATCGGGAAGTAGAGATGAGACGGTGAGACTATGGGACGTCAAGACAGGTACCTGTAAGACCATGAGTGGTCACACAGATTCTGTATATGCTGTGGCTATATCCAGTGATTCAGAGTTCATCGTATCGGGAAGTCATGATTAGACGGTGAGACTATGGGACGTCAAGACAGGTACCTGTAAGACCATGAGTGGTCACACTAGTTATGTATTATCTGTGGCTATATCCAGTGATTCAGAGTTCATCGTATCGGGAAGTGTAGATGAGACGGTGAGACTATGGGACGTCAAGACAGGTACCTGTAAGACCAAGAGTGGTCACACTAGTTCTGTATATGCTGTGGCTATATCCAGTGATTCAGAGTTCATCGTATCGGGAAGTAGAGATGAGACGGTGAGACTATGGGACGTCAAGACAAGTACCTGTAAGTCCATGAGTGGTCACACTAGTTCTGTATCATCTGTGGCTATATCCAGTGATTCAGAGTTCATCGTATCGGGAAGTGCAGATTATACGGTGAGACTATGGGACGTCAAGACAGGTACCTGTAAGACCATGAGTGGTCACACATGGTATGTATTATCTGTGGCTATATCCAGTGATTCAGAGTTCATCGTATCGGGAAGTGTAGATGAGACGGTGAGACTATGGGACGTCAAGACAGGTACCTGTAAGACCATGAGTGGTCACACATGGTATGTATTATCTGTGGCTATATCCAGTGATTCAGAGTTCATCGTATCGGGAAGTGTAGATGAGACGGTGAGACTATGGGACGTCAAGACAGGTACCTGTAAGACCATGAGTGGTCACACATGGTATGTATTATCTGTGGCTATATCCAGTGATTCAGAGTTCATCGTATCGGGAAGTGATGATTAGACGGTGAGACTATGGGACGTCAAGACAGGTACCTGTAAGACCATGAGTGGTCACACATGTTATGTATTATCTGTGGCTATATCCAGTGATTCAGAGTTCATCGTATCGGGAAGTTATGATAATACGGTGAGACTATGGGACGTCAAGACAGGTACCTGTAAGACCATGAGTGGTCACACTAGTTATGTATTATCTGTGGCTATATCCAGTGATTCAGAGTTCATCGTATCGGGAAGTGCAGATAATACGGTGAGACTATGGGACGTCAAGACAGGTACCTGTAAGACCATGAGTGGTCATACTAGTTATGTAAATGCTGTGGCTATATCCAGTGATTCAGAGTTCATCGTATCGGGAAGTAGAGATGAGACGGTGAGACTATGGGACGTCAAGACAGGTACCTGTAAGACCATGAGTGGTCACACAGATTCTGTATATGCTGTGGCTATATCCAGTGATTCAGAGTTCATCGTATCGGGAAGTGTAGATGAGACGGTGAGACTATGGGACGTCAAGACAGGTACCTGTAAGACCATGAGTGGTCACACTAGTTATGTAAATGCTGTGGCTATATCCAGTGATTCAGAGTTCATCGTATCGGGAAGTAGAGATAAGACGGTTATACTATCGGACGTCAAGACGTGTACCTGTAAGACCATGAGTGGTCACACTAGTTATGTATTATCTGTGGCTATATCCAGTGATTCAGAGTTCATCGTATCGGGAAGTGCAGATTAGACGGTGAGACTATGGGACGTCAAGACAGGTACCTGTAAGACCATGAGTGGTCACACTAGTTATGTATTATCTGTGGCTATATCCAGTGATTCAGAGTTCATCGTATCGGGAAGTCATGATAAGACGGTGAGACTATGGGACGTCAAGACAGGTACCTGTAAGACCATGAGTGGTCACACTAGTTATGTATTATCTGTGGCTATATCCAGTGATTCAGAGTTCATCGTATCGGGAAGTAGAGATAAGACGGTTATACTATCGGACGTCAAGACGTGTACCTGTAAGACCATGAGTGGTCACACTAGTTCTGTATGATCTGTGGCTATATCCAGTGATTCAGAGTTCATCGTATCGGGAAGTGATGATTATACGGTGAGACTATGGGACGTCAAGACAGGTACCTGTAAGACCATGAGTGGTCACACTAGTTATGTATTATCTGTGGCTATATCCAGTGATTCAGAGTTCATCGTATCGGGAAGTGCAGATAATACGGTGAGACTATGGGACGTCAAGACAGGTACCTGTAAGACCATGAGTGGTCACACTAGTTATGTATTATCTGTGGCTATATCCAGTGATTCAGAGTTCATCGTATCGGGAAGTGATGATAATACGGTGAGACTATGGGACGTCAAGACAGGTACCTGTAAGACCATGAGTGGTCACACTTATCCTGTAAATGCTGTGGCTATATCCAGTGATTCAGAGTTCATCGTATCGGGAAGTAGAGATGAGACGGTGAGACTATGGGACGTCAAGACAGGTACCTGTAAGACCATGAGTGGTCACACTAGTTATGTATTATCTGTGGCTATATCCAGTGATTCAGAGTTCATCGTATCGGGAAGTGCAGATGAGACGGTGAGACTATGGGACGTCAAGACAGGCACCTGTAAGACCATGAGTGGTCACACATATTCTGTATCATCTGTGGCTATATCCAGTGATTCAGAGTTCATCGTATCGGGAAGTGCAGATAATACGGTGAGACTATGGGACGTCAAGACAGGTACCTGTAAGACCATGAGTGGTCACACTAGTTATGTATTATCTGTGGCTATATCCAGTGATTCAGAGTTCATCGTATCTGGAAGTAGAGATGAGACGGTGAGACTATGGGACGTCAAGACAGGTACCTGTAAGACCATGAGTGGTCACACTAGTTCTGTATTATCTGTGGCTATATCCAGTGATTCAGAGTTCATCGTATCGGGAAGTAGAGATGAGACGGTGAGACTATGGGACGTCAAGACAGGTACCTGTAAGACCATGAGTGGTCACACTAGTTATGTATTATCTGTGGCTATATCCAGTGATTCAGAGTTCATCGTATCGGGAAGTCATGATAAGACGGTGAGACTATGGGACGTCAAGACAGGTACCTGTAAGACCATGAGTGGTCACACAGATTCTGTATATGCTGTGGCTATATCCAGTGATTCAGAGTTCATCGTATCGGGAAGTAGAGATAAGACGGTGAGACTATGGGACGTCAAGACAGGTACCTGTAAGACCATGAGTGGTCACACTAATGTTGCATATGCTGTGGCTATATCCAGTGATTCAGAGTTCATCGTATCGGGAAGTAGAGATGAGACGGTGAGACTATGGGACGTCAAGACAGGTACCTGTAAGACCATGAGTGGTCACACAGATTCTGTATATGCTGTGGCTATATCCAGTGATTCAGAGTTCATCGTATCGGGAAGTGTAGATGAGACGGTGAGACTATGGGACGTCAAGACAGGTACCTGTAAGACCATGAGTGGTCACACTAGTTATGTATTATCTGTGGCTATATCCAGTGATTCAGAGTTCATCGTATCGGGAAGTCATGATTAGACGGTGAGACTATGGGACGTCAAGACAGGTACCTGTAAGACCATGAGTGGTCACACTAGTTATGTATTATCTGTGGCTATATCCAGTGATTCAGAGTTCATCGTATCGGGAAGTGTAGATGAGACGGTGAGACTATGGGACGTCAAGACAGGTACCTGTAAGACCATGAGTGGTCACACAAATTAGGTATATGCTGTGGCTATATCCAGTGATTCAGAGTTCATCGTATCGGGAAGTAGAGATGAGACGGTGAGACTATGGGACGTCAAGACAGGTACCTGTAAGACCATGAGTGGTCACACTAGTTATGTATTATCTGTGGCTATATCCAGTGATTCAGAGTTCATCGTATCGGGAAGTAGAGATAAGACGGTGAGACTATGGGACGTCAAGACAGGTACCTGTAAGACCATGAGTGGTCACACTAGTTATGTATTATCTGTGGCTATATCCAGTGATTCAGAGTTCATCGTATCGGGAAGTGCAGAAATACGGTGAGACTATGGGACGTCAAGACAGGTACCTGTAAGACCATGAGTGGTCATACTAGTTATGTAAATGCTGTGGCTATATCCAGTGATTCAGAGTTCATCGTATCGGGAAGTGTAGATGAGACGGTGAGACTATGGGACGTCAAGACAGGTACCTGTAAGACCATGAGTGGTCACACTTATCCTGTAAATGCTGTGGCTATATCCAGTGATTCAGAGTTCATCGTATCGGGAAGTAGAGATAAGACGGTTATACTATCGGACGTCAAGACGTGTACCTGTAAGACCATGAGTGGTCACACTAGTTATGTATTATCTGTGGCTATATCCAGTGATTCAGAGTTCATCGTATCGGGAAGTAGAGATAAGACGGTTATACTATCGGACGTCAAGACGTGTACCTGTAAGACCATGAGTGGTCACACTAGTTATGTAAATGCTGTGGCTATATCCAGTGATTCAGAGTTCATCGTATCGGGAAGTAGAGATAAGACGGTTATACTATCGGACGTCAAGACAAGTACCTGTAAGACCATGAGTGGTCACACTAGTTATGTATTATCTGTGGCTATATCCAGTGATTCAGAGTTCATCGTATCGGGAAGTGCAGATTAGACGGTGAGACTATGGGACGTCAAGACAGGCACCTGTAAGACCATGAGTGGTCACACTAGTTCTGTATATGCTGTGGCTATATCCAGTGATTCAGAGTTCATCGTATCGGGAAGTGCAGATGAGACGGTGAGACTATGGGACGTCAAGACAGGCACCTGTAAGACCATGAGTGGTCACACATATTCTGTATCATCTGTGGCTATATCCAGTGATTCAGAGTTCATCGTATCGGGAAGTGCAGATAATACGGTGAGACTATGGGACGTCAAGACAGGTACCTGTAAGACCATGAGTGGTCACACTAGTTATGTATTATCTGTGGCTATATCCAGTGATTCAGAGTTCATCGTATCTGGAAGTAGAGATGAGACGGTGAGACTATGGGACGTCAAGACAGGTACCTGTAAGACCATGAGTGGTCACACTAGTTATGTATTATCTGTGGCTATATCCAGTGATTCAGAGTTCATCGTATCGGGAAGTAGAGATAAGACGGTGAGACTATGGGACGTCAAGACAGGTACCTGTAAGACCATGAGTGGTCACACTAGTTATGTATTATCTGTGGCTATATCCAGTGATTCAGAGTCCATCGTATCGGGAAGTGCAGATAATACGGTGAGACTATGGGACGTCAAGACAGGTACCTGTAAGACCATGAGTGGTCACACTAGTTCTGTATATGCTGTGGCTATATCCAGTGATTCAGAGTCCATCGTATCGGGAAGTCATGATTAGACGGTGAGACTATGGGACGTCAAGACAGGTACCTGTAAGACCATGAGTGGTCACACAGATTCTGTATATGCTGTGGCTATATCCAGTGATTCAGAGTTCATCGTATCTGGAAGTAGAGATGAGACGGTGAGACTATGGGACGTCAAGACAGGTACCTGTAAGACCATGAGTGGTCACACTAGTTATGTATTATCTGTGGCTATATCCAGTGATTCAGAGTTCATCGTATCGGGAAGTAGAGATAAGACGGTGAGACTATGGGACGTCAAGACAGGTACCTGTAAGACCATGAGTGGTCACACTAGTTATGTATTATCTGTGGCTATATCCAGTGATTCAGAGTTCATCGTATCGGGAAGTAGAGATGAGACGGTGAGACTATGGGACGTCAAGACAAGTACCTGTAAGTCCATGAGTGGTCACACTAGTTCTGTATCATCTGTGGCTATATCCAGTGATTCAGAGTTCATCGTATCGGGAAGTGCAGATTATACGGTGAGACTATGGGACGTCAAGACAGGTACCTGTAAGACCATGAGTGGTCACACATGGTATGTATTATCTGTGGCTATATCCAGTGATTCAGAGTTCATCGTATCGGGAAGTGTAGATGAGACGGTGAGACTATGGGACGTCAAGACAGGTACCTGTAAGACCATGAGTGGTCACACATGGTATGTATTATCTGTGGCTATATCCAGTGATTCAGAGTTCATCGTATCGGGAAGTGTAGATGAGACGGTGAGACTATGGGACGTCAAGACAGGTACCTGTAAGACCATGAGTGGTCACACTAGTTATGTATTATCTGTGGCTATATCCAGTGATTCAGAGTTCATCGTATCGGGAAGTGCAGATTAGACGGTGAGACTATGGGACGTCAAGACGTGTACCTGTAAGACTATGAGTGGTCACACTAGTTATGTATTATCTGTGGCTATATCCAGTGATTCAGAGTTCATCGTATCGGGAAGTGATGATTAGACGGTGAGACTATGGGACGTCAAGACAGGTACCTGTAAGACCATGAGTGGTCACACTAGTTATGTAAATGCTGTGGCTATATCCAGTGATTCAGAGTTCATCGTATCGGGAAGTAGAGATGAGACGGTGAGACTATGGGACGTCAAGACAGGTACCTGTAAGACCAAGAGTGGTCACACTTATCCTGTAAATGCTGTGGCTATATCCAGTGATTCAGAGTTCATCGTATCGGGAAGTGTAGATGAGACGGTGAGACTATGGGACGTCAAGACAGGTACCTGTAAGACCATGAGTGGTCACACTAGTTATGTATTATCTGTGGCTATATCCAGTGATTCAGAGTTCATCGTATCGGGAAGTGATGATTAGACGGTGAGACTATGGGACGTCAAGACAGGTACCTGTAAGACCATGAGTGGTCACACTAGTTATGTATTATCTGTGGCTATATCCAGTGATTCAGAGTTCATCGTATCGGGAAGTGCAGATGAGACGGTGAGACTATGGGACGTCAAGACAGGTACCTGTAAGACCATGAGTGGTCACACATGGTATGTATTATCTGTGGCTATATCCAGTGATTCAGAGTTCATCGTATCGGGAAGTGTAGATGAGACGGTGAGACTATGGGACGTCAAGACAGGTACCTGTAAGACCAAGAGTGGTCACACTTATCCTGTAAATGCTGTGGCTATATCCAGTGATTCAGAGTTCATCGTATCGGGAAGTAGAGATGAGACGGTGAGACTATGGGACGTCAAGACAGGTACCTGTAAGACCATGAGTGGTCACACTAGTTATGTATTATCTGTGGCTATATCCAGTGATTCAGAGTTCATCGTATCGGGAAGTGATGATTAGACGGTGAGACTATGGGACGTCAAGACAGGTACCTGTAAGACCATGAGTGGTCACACTAGTTATGTATTATCTGTGGCTATATCCAGTGATTCAGAGTTCATCGTATCGGGAAGTGCAGATGAGACGGTGAGACTATGGGACGTCAAGACAGGTACCTGTAAGACCATGAGTGGTCACACATGGTATGTATTATCTGTGGCTATATCCAGTGATTCAGAGTTCATCGTATCGGGAAGTAGAGATGAGACGGTGAGACTATGGGACGTCAAGACAGGTACCTGTAAGACCAAGAGTGGTCACACTTATCCTGTAAATGCTGTGGCTATATCCAGTGATTCAGAGTTCATCGTATCGGGAAGTGTAGATGAGACGGTGAGACTATGGGACGTCAAGACAGGTACCTGTAAGACCATGAGTGGTCACACTAGTTATGTATTATCTGTGGCTATATCCAGTGATTCAGAGTTCATCGTATCGGGAAGTGATGATTAGACGGTGAGACTATGGGACGTCAAGACAGGTACCTGTAAGACTATGAGTGGTCACACTAGTTATGTATTATCTGTGGCTATATCCAGTGATTCAGAGTTCATCGTATCGGGAAGTAGAGATGAGACGGTGAGACTATGGGACGTCAAGACAGGTACCTGTAAGACCATGAGTGGTCACACTAGTTATGTAAATGCTGTGGCTATATCCAGTGATTCAGAGTTCATCGTATCGGGAAGTAGAGATGAGACGGTGAGACTATGGGACGTCAAGACAGGTACCTGTAAGACCATGAGTGGTCACACTAGTTATGTATTATCTGTGGCTATATCCAGTGATTCAGAGTTCATCGTATCGGGAAGTAGAGATGAGACGGTGAGACTATGGGACGTCAAGACAGGTACCTGTAAGACCATGAGTGGTCACACAGATTCTGTATATGCTGTGGCTATATCCAGTGATTCAGAGTTCATCGTATCGGGAAGTGCAGATAAGACGGTTATACTATCGGACGTCAAGACAGGTACCTGTAAGACCATGAGTGGTCACACTAGTTCTGTATATGCTGTGGCTATATCCAGTGATTCAGAGTTCATCGTATCGGGAAGTCATGATTAGACGGTGAGACTATGGGACGTCAAGACAGGTACCTGTAAGACCATGAGTGGTCACACAGATTCTGTATATGCTGTGGCTATAACCAGTGATTCAGAGTTCATCGTATCGGGAAGTAGAGATAAGACGGTGAGACTATGGGACGTCAAGACGTGTACCTGTAAGACCATGAGTGGTCACACTAATGTTGCATATGCTGTGGCTATATCCAGTGATTCAGAGTTCATCGTATCGGGAAGTAGAGATAAGACGGTGAGACTATGGGACGTCAAGACAGGTACCTGTAAGACCATGAGTGGTCACACTAGTTATGTATTATCTGTGGCTATATCCAGTGATTCAGAGTTCATCGTATCGGGAAGTAGAGATGAGACGGTGAGACTATGGGACGTCAAGACAGGTACCTGTAAGACCATGAGTGGTCACACTAGTTATGTAAATGCTGTGGCTATATCCAGTGATTCAGAGTTCATCGTATCGGGAAGTAGAGATGAGACGGTGAGACTATGGGACGTCAAGACAGGTACCTGTAAGACCATGAGTGGTCACACAGATTCTGTATATGCTGTGGCTATATCCAGTGATTCAGAGTTCATCGTATCGGGAAGTAGAGATGAGACGGTGAGACTATGGGACGTCAAGACAGGTACCTGTAAGACCATGAGTGGTCACACTAGTTATGTATTATCTGTGGCTATATCCAGTGATTCAGAGTTCATCGTATCGGGAAGTGCAGATAAGACGGTGAGACTATGGGACGTCAAGACAGGTACCTGTAAGACCATGAGTGGTCACACAAATTAGGTATATGCTGTGGCTATATCCAGTGATTCAGAGTTCATCGTATCGGGAAGTGGAGATAATACGGTTATACTATCGGACGTCAAGACAGGTACCTGTAAGACCAAGAGTGGTCACACTAGTTATGTAAATGCTGTGGCTATATCCAGTGATTCAGAGTTCATCGTATCGGGAAGTAGAGATGAGACGGTGAGACTATGGGACGTCAAGACAGGTACCTGTAAGACCATGAGTGGTCACACTAGTTATGTATTATCTGTGGCTATATCCAGTGATTCAGAGTTCATCGTATCGGGAAGTAGAGATGAGACGGTGAGACTATCGGACGTCAAGACTTGTACCTGTAAGACCATGAGTGGTCACACTAGTTATGTATTATCTGTGGCTATATCCAGTGATTCAGAGTTCATCGTATCGGGAAGTAGAGATAAGACGGTGAGACTATGGGACGTCAAGACAGGTACCTGTAAGACCATGAGTGGTCACACATATTCTGTATATGCTGTGGCTATATCCAGTGATTCAGAGTTCATCGTATCGGGAAGTGATGATTATACGGTGAGACTATGGGACGTCAAGACAGGTACCTGTAAGACCATGAGTGGTCACACTAGTTCTGTATATGCTGTGGCTATATCCAGTGATTCAGAGTTCATCGTATCGGGAAGTCATGATTAGACGGTGAGACTATGGGACGTCAAGACAGGTACCTGTAAGACCATGAGTGGTCACACTAGTTCTGTATATGCTGTGGCTATATCCAGTGATTCAGAGTTCATCGTATCGGGAAGTCATGATTAGACGGTGAGACTATGGGACGTCAAGACAGGTACCTGTAAGACCATGAGTGGTCACACATATTCTGTATATGCTGTGGCTATATCCATTGATTCAGAGTTCATCGTATCGGGAAGTGTAGATGAGACGGTGAGACTATGGGACGTCAAGACAGGTACCTGTAAGACCATGAGTGGTCACACTAGTTCTGTATATGCTGTGGCTATATCCAGTGATTCAGAGTTCATCGTATCGGGAAGTAGAGATAAGACGGTGAGACTATGGGACGTCAAGACAGGTACCTGTAAGACCATGAGTGGTCACACTAATGTTGCATATGCTGTGGCTATATCCAGTGATTCAGAGTTCATCGTATCGGGAAGTGTAGATGAGACGGTGAGACTATGGGACGTCAAGACAGGTACCTGTAAGACCATGAGTGGTCACACTAGTTATGTATTATCTGTGGCTATATCCAGTGATTCAGAGTTCATCGTATCGGGAAGTAGAGATGAGACGGTGAGACTATGGGACGTCAAGACAGGTACCTGTAAGACCATGAGTGGTCACACTAGTTATGTAAATGCTGTGGCTATATCCAGTGATTCAGAGTTCATCGTATCGGGAAGTAGAGATAAGACGGTTATACTATCGGACGTCAAGACGTGTACCTGTAAGACCATGAGTGGTCACACTAGTTATGTAAATGCTGTGGCTATATCCAGTGATTCAGAGTTCATCGTATCGGGAAGTAGAGATGAGACGGTGAGACTATGGGACGTCAAGACAGGTACCTGTAAGACCATGAGTGGTCACACTAGTTATGTATTATCTGTGGCTATATCCAGTGATTCAGAGTTCATCGTATCGGGAAGTAGAGATAAGACGGTGAGACTATGGGACGTCAAGACAGGTACCTGTAAGACCAAGAGTGGTCACACTAGTTATGTAAATGCTGTGGCTATATCCAGTGATTCAGAGTTCATCGTATCGGGAAGTAGAGATAAGACGGTGAGACTATGGGACGTCAAGACAGGTACCTGTAAGACCAAGAGTGGTCACACTAGTTATGTATTATCTGTGGCTATATCCAGTGATTCAGAGTTCATCGTATCGGGAAGTAGAGATAAGACGGTGAGACTATGGGACGTCAAGACAGGTACCTGTAAGACCATGAGTGGTCACACTAGTTATGTATTATCTGTGGCTATATCCAGTGATTCAGAGTTCATCGTATCGGGAAGTAGAGATGAGACGGTGAGACTATGGGACGTCAAGACAGGTACCTGTAAGACCATGAGTGGTCACACTAGTTATGTAAATGCTGTGGCTATATCCAGTGATTCAGAGTTCATCGTATCGGGAAGTAGAGATGAGACGGTGAGACTATGGGACGTCAAGACAGGTACCTGTAAGACCATGAGTGGTCACACAGATTCTGTATATGCTGTGGCTATATCCAGTGATTCAGAGTTCATCGTATCGGGAAGTAGAGATTAGACGGTGAGACTATGGGACGTCAAGACAGGTACCTGTAAGACCATGAGTGGTCACACAAATTAGGTATATGCTGTGGCTATATCCAGTGATTCAGAGTTCATCGTATCGGGAAGTGATGATTAGACGGTGAGACTATGGGACGTCAAGACAGGTACCTGTAAGACCATGAGTGGTCACACATGGTATGTATTATCTGTGGCTATATCCAGTGATTCAGAGTTCATCGTATCGGGAAGTTATGATTAGACGGTGAGACTATGGGACGTCAAGACAGGTACCTGTAAGACCATGAGTGGTCACACAGATTCTGTATATGCTGTGGCTATATCCAGTGATTCAGAGTTCATCGTATCGGGAAGTCATGATTAGACGGTGAGACTATGGGACGTCAAGACAGGTACCTGTAAGACCATGAGTGGTCACACTAGTTATGTATTATCTGTGGCTATATCCAGTGATTCAGAGTTCATCGTATCTGGAAGTAGAGATAAGACGGTGAGACTATGGGACGTCAAGACAGGTACCTGTAAGACCATGAGTGGTCACACTAGTTCTGTATTATCTGTGGCTATATCCAGTGATTCAGAGTTCATCGTATCTGGAAGTAGAGATAAGACGGTGAGACTATCGGACGTCAAGACAGGTACCTGTAAGACCATGAGTGGTCACACATATTCTGTATCATCTGTGGCTATATCCAGTGATTCAGAGTTCATCGTATCGGGAAGTGATGATTATACGGTGAGACTATGGGACGTCAAGACAGGTACCTGTAAGACCATGAGTGGTCACACATGTTATGTATTATCTGTGGCTATATCCAGTGATTCAGAGTTCATCGTATCGGGAAGTTATGATAATACGGTGAGACTATGGGACGTCAAGACAGGTACCTGTAAGACCATGAGTGGTCACACTAGTTCTGTATCATCTGTGGCTATATCCAGTGATTCAGAGTTCATCGTATCGGGAAGTCATGATTAGACGGTGAGACTATGGGACGTCAAGACAGGTACCTGTAAGACCATGAGTGGTCACACTAGTTATGTATTATCTGTGGCTATATCCAGTGATTCAGAGTTCATCGTATCGGGAAGTAGAGATAAGACGGTGAGACTATGGGACGTCAAGACAGGTACCTGTAAGACCATGAGTGGTCACACTAGTTATGTAAATGCTGTGGCTATATCCAGTGATTCAGAGTTCATCGTATCGGGAAGTAGAGATGAGACGGTGAGACTATGGGACGTCAAGACAGGTACCTGTAAGACCATGAGTGGTCACACTAGTTATGTATTATCTGTGGCTATATCCAGTGATTCAGAGTTCATCGTATCGGGAAGTAGAGATAAGACGGTGAGACTATGGGACGTCAAGACAGGTACCTGTAAGACCATGAGTGGTCACACTAGTTATGTAAATGCTGTGGCTATATCCAGTGATTCAGAGTTCATCGTATCGGGAAGTAGAGATGAGACGGTGAGACTATGGGACGTCAAGACAGGTACCTGTAAGACCATGAGTGGTCACACTAGTTATGTAAATGCTGTGGCTATATCCAGTGATTCAGAGTTCATCGTATCGGGAAGTAGAGATAAGACGGTGAGACTATGGGACGTCAAGACAGGTACCTGTAAGACCATGAGTGGTCACACATGGTATGTATTATCTGTGGCTATATCCAGTGATTCAGAGTTCATCGTATCGGGAAGTAGAGATAAGACTGTTATACTATCGGACGTCAAGACTTGTACCTGTAAGACCAAGAGTGGTCACACTAGTTATGTATTATCTGTGGCTATATCCAGTGATTCAGAGTTCATCGTATCTGGAAGTAGAGATAAGACTGTTATACTATCGGACGTCAAGACAGGTACCTGTAAGACCAAGAGTGGTCACACTAGTTATGTAAATGCTGTGGCATATGCAGTGATTCAGAGTTCATCGTATCTGGAAGTCATGATAAGACGGTGAGACTATGGGACGTCAAGACAGGTACCTGTAAGACCATGAGTGGTCACACAAATTAGGTATATGCTGTGGCTATATCCAGTGATTCAGAGTTCATCGTATCGGGAAGTAGAGATAAGACGGTGAGACTATGGGACGTCAAGACAGGTACCTGTAAGACCAAGAGTGGTCACACTAGTTATGTATTATCTGTGGCTATATCCAGTGATTCAGAGTTCATCGTATCGGGAAGTAGAGATAAGACGGTGAGACTATGGGACGTCAAGACAGGTACCTGTAAGACCATGAGTGGTCACACTAGTTATGTAAATGCTGTGGCTATATCCAGTGATTCAGAGTTCATCGTATCGGGAAGTAGAGATGAGACGGTGAGACTATGGGACGTCAAGACAGGTACCTGTAAGACCATGAGTGGTCACACTAGTTATGTATTATCTGTGGCTATATCCAGTGATTCAGAGTTCATCGTATCGGGAAGTAGAGATAAGACGGTGAGACTATGGGACGTCAAGACAGGTACCTGTAAGACCATGAGTGGTCACACTAGTTATGTAAATGCTGTGGCTATATCCAGTGATTCAGAGTTCATCGTATCGGGAAGTAGAGATGAGACGGTGAGACTATGGGACGTCAAGACAGGTACCTGTAAGACCATGAGTGGTCACACTAGTTATGTAAATGCTGTGGCTATATCCAGTGATTCAGAGTTCATCGTATCGGGAAGTAGAGATAAGACGGTGAGACTATGGGACGTCAAGACAGGTACCTGTAAGACCATGAGTGGTCACACATGGTATGTATTATCTGTGGCTATATCCAGTGATTCAGAGTTCATCGTATCGGGAAGTAGAGATAAGACTGTTATACTATCGGACGTCAAGACTTGTACCTGTAAGACCAAGAGTGGTCACACTAGTTATGTATTATCTGTGGCTATATCCAGTGATTCAGAGTTCATCGTATCGGGAAGTAGAGATAAGACGGTGAGACTATGTGACGTCAAGACAGGTACCTGTAAGACCATGAGTGGTCACACTAGTTATGTATTATCTGTGGCTATATCCAGTGATTCAGAGTTCATCGTATCTGGAAGTAGAGATAAGACTGTTATACTATCGGACGTCAAGACAGGTACCTGTAAGACCAAGAGTGGTCACACTAGTTATGTAAATGCTGTGGCATATGCAGTGATTCAGAGTTCATCGTATCTGGAAGTCATGATAAGACGGTGAGACTATGGGACGTCAAGACAGGTACCTGTAAGACCATGAGTGGTCACACAAATTAGGTATATGCTGTGGCTATATCCAGTGATTCAGAGTTCATCGTATCGGGAAGTAGAGATAAGACGGTGAGACTATGGGACGTCAAGACAGGTACCTGTAAGACCAAGAGTGGTCACACTAGTTATGTATTATCTGTGGCTATATCCAGTGATTCAGAGTTCATCGTATCGGGAAGTAGAGATAAGACGGTGAGACTATGTGACGTCAAGACAGGTACCTGTAAGACCATGAGTGGTCACACTAGTTATGTAAATGCTGTGGCTATATCCAGTGATTCAGAGTTCATCGTATCGGGAAGTAGAGATGAGACGGTGAGACTATGGGACGTCAAGACAGGTACCTGTAAGACCATGAGTGGTCACACTAGTTATGTAAATGCTGTGGCTATATCCAGTGATTCAGAGTTCATCGTATCGGGAAGTAGAGATGAGACGGTGAGACTATGGGACGTCAAGACAGGTACCTGTAAGACCATGAGTGGTCACACTAGTTATGTATTATCTGTGGCTATATCCAGTGATTCAGAGTTCATCGTATCGGGAAGTAGAGATGAGACGGTGAGACTATCGGACGTCAAGACTTGTACCTGTAAGACCATGAGTGGTCACACTAGTTATGTATTATCTGTGGCTATATCCAGTGATTCAGAGTTCATCGTATCGGGAAGTAGAGATAAGACGGTTATACTATCGGACGTCAAGACAGGTACCTGTAAGACCATGAGTGGTCACACAAATTAGGTATATGCTGTGGCTATATCCAGTGATTCAGAGTTCATCGTATCGGGAAGTGATGATTATACGGTGAGACTATGGGACGTCAAGACAGGTACCTGTAAGACCATGAGTGGTCACACTAGTTCTGTATATGCTGTGGCTATATCCAGTGATTCAGAGTTCATCGTATCGGGAAGTCATGATTAGACGGTGAGACTATGGGACGTCAAGACAGGTACCTGTAAGACCATGAGTGGTCACACTAGTTATGTATTATCTGTGGCTATATCCAGTGATTCAGAGTTCATCGTATCGGGAAGTAGAGATAAGACGGTTATACTATCGGACGTCAAGACGTGTACCTGTAAGACCATGAGTGGTCACACTAGTTATGTATTATCTGTGGCTATATCCAGTGATTCAGAGTTCATCGTATCGGGAAGTAGAGATAAGACGGTGAGACTATGGGACGTCAAGACAGGTACCTGTAAGACCAAGAGTGGTCACACTAGTTATGTATTATCTGTGGCTATATCCAGTGATTCAGAGTTCATCGTATCGGGAAGTAGAGATAAGACGGTGAGACTATGGGACGTCAAGACAGGTACCTGTAAGACCATGAGTGGTCACACTAGTTATGTATTATCTGTGGCTATATCCAGTGATTCAGAGTTCATCGTATCGGGAAGTAGAGATGAGACGGTGAGACTATGGGACGTCAAGACAGGTACCTGTAAGACCATGAGTGGTCACACTAGTTATGTATATGCTGTGGCTATATCCAGTGATTCAGAGTTCATCGTATCGGGAAGTCATGATTAGACGGTGAGACTATGGGACGTCAAGACAGGTACCTGTAAGACCATGAGTGGTCACACTAGTTATGTAAATGCTGTGGCTATATCCAGTGATTCAGAGTTCATCGTATCGGGAAGTAGAGATAAGACGGTGAGACTATGGGACGTCAAGACTTGTACCTGTAAGACCATGAGTGGTCACACTAGTTATGTAAATGCTGTGGCTATATCCAGTGATTCAGAGTTCATCGTATCGGGAAGTTATGATAATACGGTGAGACTATGGGACGTCAAGACAGGTACCTGTAAGACCATGAGTGGTCACACAGATTCTGTATATGCTGTGGCTATATCCAGTGATTCAGAGTTCATCGTATCGGGAAGTCATGATTAGACGGTGAGACTATGGGACGTCAAGACAGGTACCTGTAAGACCATGAGTGGTCACACTAGTTCTGTATATGCTGTGGCTATATCCAGTGATTCAGAGTTCATCGTATCGGGAAGTGCAGATAAGACGGTGAGACTATGGGACGTCAAGACAGGTACCTGTAAGACCATGAGTGGTCACACAAATTAGGTATATGCTGTGGCTATATCCAGTGATTCAGAGTTCATCGTATCGGGAAGTGGAGATAATACGGTTATACTATCGGACGTCAAGACAGGTACCTGTAAAACCAAGAGTGGTCACACTAGTTATGTAAATGCTGTGGCTATATCCAGTGATTCAGAGTTCATCGTATCGGGAAGTAGAGATGAGACGGTGAGACTATGGGACGTCAAGACAGGTACCTGTAAGACCATGAGTGGTCACACTAGTTATGTATTATCTGTGGCTATATCCAGTGATTCAGAGTTCATCGTATCGGGAAGTCATGATTATACGGTGAGACTATGGGACGTCAAGACAGGTACCTGTAAGACCATGAGTGGTCACACTAGTTGTGAATCATCTGTGGCTATATTCAGTGATTCAGAGTTCATCGTATCGGGAAGTAGAGATAAGACGGTGAGACTATGGGACGTCAAGACAGGTACCTGTAAGACCATGAGTGGTCACACAGATTCTGTATATGCTGTGGCTATATCCAGTGATTCAGAGTTCATCGTATCGGGAAGTCATGATTAGACGGTGAGACTATGGGACGTCAAGACAGGTACCTGTAAGACCATGAGTGGTCAAACTTATCCTGTAAATGCTGTGGCTATATCCAGTGATTCAGAGTTCATCGTATCGGGAAGTAGAGATAAGACGGTGAGACTATGGGACGTCAAGACAGGTACCTGTAAGACCATGAGTGGTCACACAGATTCTGTATTATCTGTGGCTATATCCAGTGATTCAGAGTTCATCGTATCGGGAAGTCATGATTAGACGGTGAGACTATGGGACGTCAAGACAGGTACCTGTAAGACCATGAGTGGTCACACATGGTATGTATTATCTGTGGCTATATCCAGTGATTCAGAGTTCATCGTATCGGGAAGTAGAGATAAGACTGTTATACTATCGGACGTCAAGACTTGTACCTGTAAGACCATGAGTGGTCACACTAGTTATGTAAATGCTGTGGCTATATCCAGTGATTCAGAGTTCATCGTATCGGGAAGTAGAGATGAGACGGTTATACTATCGGACGTCAAGACGTGTACCTGTAAGACCATGAGTGGTCACACTAGTTATGTATTATCTGTGGCTATATCCAGTGATTCAGAGTTCATCGTATCGGGAAGTAGAGATGAGACGGTGAGACTATGGGACGTCAAGACAGGTACCTGTAAGACCATGAGTGGTCACACAAATTAGGTATATGCTGTGGCTATATCCAGTGATTCAGAGTTCATCGTATCGGGAAGTGCAGATGAGACGGTGAGACTATGGGACGTCAAGACAGGTACCTGTAAGACCATGAGTGGTCACACAGATTCTGTATATGCTGTGGCTATATCCAGTGATTCAGAGTTCATCGTATCGGGAAGTCATGATTAGACGGTGAGACTATGGGACGTCAAGACAGGTACCTGTAAGACCATGAGTGGTCACATAGATTCTGTATATGCTGTGGCTATATCCAGTGATTCAGAGTTCATCGTATCGGGAAGTGATGATTAGACGGTGAGACTATGGGACGTCAAGACAGGTACCTGTAAGACCATGAGTGGTCACACTAGTTATGTATTATCTGTGGCTATATCCAGTGATTCAGAGTTCATCGTATCTGGAAGTCATGATAAGACGGTGAGACTATGGGACGTCAAGACAGGTACCTGTAAGACCATGAGTGGTCACACTAGTTATGTATTATCTGTGGCTATATCCAGTGATTCAGAGTTCATCGTATCTGGAAGTAGAGATAAGACTGTTATACTATCGGACGTCAAGACAGGTACCTGTAAGACCAAGAGTGGTCACACTAGTTATGTAAATGCTGTGGCATATGCAGTGATTCAGAGTTCATCGTATCTGGAAGTCATGATAAGACGGTGAGACTATGGGACGTCAAGACAGGTACCTGTAAGACCATGAGTGGTCACACAAATTAGGTATATGCTGTGGCTATATCCAGTGATTCAGAGTTCATCGTATCGGGAAGTAGAGATAAGACGGTGAGACTATGGGACGTCAAGACAGGTACCTGTAAGACCAAGAGTGGTCACACTAGTTATGTATTATCTGTGGCTATATCCAGTGATTCAGAGTTCATCGTATCGGGAAGTAGAGATAAGACGGTGAGACTATGTGACGTCAAGACAGGTACCTGTAAGACCATGAGTGGTCACACTAGTTATGTAAATGCTGTGGCTATATCCAGTGATTCAGAGTTCATCGTATCGGGAAGTAGAGATGAGACGGTGAGACTATGGGACGTCAAGACAGGTACCTGTAAGACCATGAGTGGTCACACTAGTTATGTAAATGCTGTGGCTATATCCAGTGATTCAGAGTTCATCGTATCGGGAAGTAGAGATGAGACGGTGAGACTATGGGACGTCAAGACAGGTACCTGTAAGACCATGAGTGGTCACACTAGATATGTATTATCTGTGGCTATATCCAGTGATTCAGAGTTCATCGTATCGGGAAGTAGAGATGAGACGGTGAGACTATCGGACGTCAAGACTTGTACCTGTAAGACCATGAGTGGTCACACTAGTTATGTATTATCTGTGGCTATATCCAGTGATTCAGAGTTCATCGTATCGGGAAGTAGAGATAAGACGGTTATACTATCGGACGTCAAGACAGGTACCTGTAAGACCATGAGTGGTCACACATATTCTGTATCATCTGTGGCTATATCCAGTGATTCAGAGTTCATCGTATCGGGAAGTAGAGATAAGACTGTTATACTATCGGACGTCAAGACTTGTACCTGTAAGACCAAGAGTGGTCACACTAGTTATGTATTATCTGTGGCTATATCCAGTGATTCAGAGTTCATCGTATCGGGAAGTCATGATTAGACGGTGAGACTATGGGACGTCAAGACAGGTACCTGTAAGACCATGAGTGGTCACACAGATTCTGTATATGCTGTGGCTATAACCAGTGATTCAGAGTTCATCGTATCGGGAAGTAGAGATAAGACGGTTATACTATCGGACGTCAAGACGTGTACCTGTAAGACCATGAGTGGTCACACTAGTTATGTATTATCTGTGGCTATATCCAGTGATTCAGAGTTCATCGTATCGGGAAGTAGAGATAAGACGGTGAGACTATGGGACGTCAAGACAGGTACCTGTAAGACCAAGAGTGGTCACACTAGTTATGTATTATCTGTGGCTATATCCAGTGATTCAGAGTTCATCGTATCTGGAAGTAGAGATAAGACGGTGAGACTATGGGACGTCAAGACAGGTACCTGTAAGACCATGAGTGGTCACACAAATTAGGTATATGCTGTGGCTATATCCAGTGATTCAGAGTTCATCGTATCGGGAAGTGGAGATAATACGGTGAGACTATGGGACGTCAAGACAGGTACCTGTAAGACCATGAGTGGTCACACAAATTAGGTATATGCTGTGGCTATATCCAGTGATTCAGAGTTCATCGTATCGGGAAGTCATGATTAGACGGTGAGACTATGGGACGTCAAGACAGGTACCTGTAAGACCATGAGTGGTCACACAGATTTTGTATTTGCTGTGGCTATATCCAGTGATTCAGAGTTCATCGTATCGGGAAGTCATGATTAGACGGTGAGACTATGGGACGTCAAGACAGGTACCTGTAAGACCATGAGTGGTCACACAGATTCTGTATATGCTGTGGCTATATCCAGTGATTCAGAGTTCATCGTATCTGGAAGTAGAGATAAGACGGTGAGACTATGGGACGTCAAGACAGGTACCTGTAAGACCATGAGTGGTCACACTAGTTCTGTATCATCTGTGGCTATATCCAGTGATTCAGAGTTCATCGTATCGGGAAGTGTAGATGAGACGGTGAGACTATGGGACGTCAAGACAGGTACCTGTAAGACCATGAGTGGTCACACTAGTTATGTATTATCTGTGGCTATATCCAGTGATTCAGAGTTCATCGTATCGGGAAGTAGAGATAAGACGGTGAGACTATGGGACGTCAAGACAGGTGCCTGTAAGACCATGAGTGGTCACACAAATTAGGTATATGCTGTGGCTATATCCAGTGATTCAGAGTTCATCGTATCGGGAAGTGGAGATAATACGGTTATACTATCGGACGTCAAGACAGGTACCTGTAAGACCATGAGTGGTCACACAAATTAGGTATATGCTGTGGCTATATCCAGTGATTCAGAGTTCATCGTATCAGGAAGTAGAGATAAGACGGTGAGACTATGGGACGTCAAGACAGGTACCTGTAAGACCATGAGTGGTCACACAAATTAGGTATATGCTGTGGCTATATCCAGTGATTCAGAGTTCATCGTATCGGGAAGTCATGATTAGACGGTGAGACTATGTGACGTCAAGACAGGTACCTGTAAGACCATGAGTGGTCACACTAGTTATGTATTATCTGTGGCTATATCCAGTGATTCAGAGTTCATCGTATCGGGAAGTCATGATTAGACGGTGAGACTATGGGACGTCAAGACAGGTACCTGTAAGACCATGAGTGGTCACACAGATTCTGTATATGCTGTGGCTATATCCAGTGATTCAGAGTTCATCGTATCGGGAAGTCATGATTAGACGGTGAGACTATGGGACGTCAAGACAGGTGCCTGTAAGACCATGAGTGGTCACACTAATGTTGCATATGCTGTGGCTATATCCAGTGATTCAGAGTTCATCGTATCGGGAAGTAGAGATAAGACGGTGAGACTATGGGACGTCAAGACAGGTACCTGTAAGACCATGAGTGGTCACACAAATTAGGTATATGCTGTGGCTATATCCAGTGATTCAGAGTTCATCGTATCGGGAAGTGCAGATGAGACGGTGAGACTATGGGACGTCAAGACAGGTACCTGTAAGACCATGAGTGGTCACACAGATTCTGTATATGCTGTGGCTATATCCAGTGATTCAGAGTTCATCGTATCGGGAAGTCATGATTAGACGGTGAGACTATGGGACGTCAAGACAGGTACCTGTAAGACCATGAGTGGTCACATAGATTCTGTATATGCTGTGGCTATATCCAGTGATTCAGAGTTCATCGTATCGGGAAGTGATGATTAGACGGTGAGACTATGGGACGTCAAGACAGGTACCTGTAAGACCATGAGTGGTCACACTAGTTATGTATTATCTGTGGCTATATCCAGTGATTCAGAGTTCATCGTATCGGGAAGTGATGATTATACGGTGAGACTATGGGACGTCAAGACAGGTACCTGTAAGACCATGAGTGGTCACACATATTCTGTATCATCTGTGGCTATATCCAGTGATTCAGAGTTCATCGTATCGGGAAGTAGAGATAAGACTGTTATACTATCGGACGTCAAGACTTGTACCTGTAAGACCATGAGTGGTCACACTAGTTATGTAAATGCTGTGGCTATATCCAGTGATTCAGAGTTCATCGTATCGGGAAGTAGAGATGAGACGGTGAGACTATGGGACGTCAAGACAGGTACCTGTAAGACCAAGAGTGGTCACACTAGTTATGTATTATCTGTGGCTATATCCAGTGATTCAGAGTTCATCGTATCGGGAAGTCATGATTAGACGGTGAGACTATGGGACGTCAAGACAGGTGCCTGTAAGACCATGAGTGGTCACACAAATTAGGTATATGCTGTGGCTATATCCAGTGATTCAGAGTTCATCGTATCGGGAAGTGGACATAATACGGTTATACTATCGGACGTCAAGACAGGTACCTGTAAGACCAAGAGTGGTCACACTAGTTATGTAAATGCTGTGGCTATATCCAGTGATTCAGAGTTCATCGTATCTGGAAGTAGAGATAAGACGGTGAGACTATGGGACGTCAAGACAGGTACCTGTAAGACCATGAGTGGTCACACTAGTTATGTATTATCTGTGGCTATATCCAGTGATTCAGAGTTCATCGTATCGGGAAGTAGAGATGAGACGGTGAGACTATGGGACGTCAAGACAGGTACCTGTAAGACCATGAGTGGTCACACTAGTTATGTATTATCTGTGGCTATATCCAGTGATTCAGAGTTCATCGTATCTGGAAGTAGAGATAAGACGGTGAGACTATGGGACGTCAAGACAGGTACCTGTAAGACCATGAGTGGTCACACTAGTTATGTAAATGCTGTGGCTATATCCAGTGATTCAGAGTTCATCGTATCGGGAAGTAGAGATGAGACGGTGAGACTATGGGACGTCAAGACAGGTACCTGTAAGACCATGAGTGGTCACACTAGTTATGTAAATGCTGTGGCTATATCCAGTGATTCAGAGTTCATCGTATCGGGAAGTAGAGATGAGACGGTGAGACTATGGGACGTCAAGACAGGTACCTGTAAGACCATGAGTGGTCACACTAGTTATGTATTATCTGTGGCTATATCCAGTGATTCAGAGTTCATCGTATCGGGAAGTAGAGATGAGACGGTGAGACTATGGGACGTCAAGACAGGTACCTGTAAGACCATGAGTGGTCACACTAGTTATGTATTATCTGTGGCTATATCCAGTGATTCAGAGTTCATCGTATCTGGAAGTAGAGATAAGACGGTGAGACTATGGGACGTCAAGACAGGTACCTGTAAGACCATGAGTGGTCACACTAGTTATGTAAATGCTGTGGCTATATCCAGTGATTCAGAGTTCATCGTATCGGGAAGTGATGATTATACGGTGAGACTATGGGACGTCAAGACAGGTACCTGTAAGACCATGAGTGGTCACACATATTCTGTATCATCTGTGGCTATATCCAGTGATTCAGAGTTCATCGTATCGGGAAGTAGAGATAAGACTGTTATACTATCGGACGTCAAGACTTGTACCTGTAAGACCATGAGTGGTCACACAGATTCTGTATATGCTGTGGCTATATCCAGTGATTCAGAGTTCATCGTATCTGGAAGTAGAGATAAGACGGTGAGACTATGGGACGTCAAGACAGGTACCTGTAAGACCATGAGTGGTCACACTAGTTCTGTATCATCTGTGGCTATATCCAGTGATTCAGAGTTCATCGTATCGGGAAGTGTAGATGAGACGGTGAGACTATGGGACGTCAAGACAGGTACCTGTAAGACCATGAGTGGTCACACTAGTTATGTATTATCTGTGGCTATATCCAGTGATTCAGAGTTCATCGTATCGGGAAGTAGAGATAAGACGGTGAGACTATGGGACGTCAAGACAGGTGCCTGTAAGACCATGAGTGGTCACACAAATTAGGTATATGCTGTGGCTATATCCAGTGATTCAGAGTTCATCGTATCGGGAAGTGGAGATAATACGGTTATACTATCGGACGTCAAGACAGGTACCTGTAAGACCATGAGTGGTCACACAAATTAGGTATATGCTGTGGCTATATCCAGTGATTCAGAGTTCATCGTATCAGGAAGTAGAGATAAGACGGTGAGACTATGGGACGTCAAGACAGGTACCTGTAAGACCATGAGTGGTCACACAAATTAGGTATATGCTGTGGCTATATCCAGTGATTCAGAGTTCATCGTATCGGGAAGTCATGATTAGACGGTGAGACTATGTGACGTCAAGACAGGTACCTGTAAGACCATGAGTGGTCACACTAGTTATGTATTATCTGTGGCTATATCCAGTGATTCAGAGTTCATCGTATCGGGAAGTCATGATTAGACGGTGAGACTATGGGACGTCAAGACAGGTACCTGTAAGACCATGAGTGGTCACACAGATTCTGTATATGCTGTGGCTATATCCAGTGATTCAGAGTTCATCGTATCGGGAAGTCATGATTAGACGGTGAGACTATGGGACGTCAAGACAGGTGCCTGTAAGACCATGAGTGGTCACACTAATGTTGCATATGCTGTGGCTATATCCAGTGATTCAGAGTTCATCGTATCGGGAAGTAGAGATAAGACGGTGAGACTATGGGACGTCAAGACAGGTACCTGTAAGACCATGAGTGGTCACACAAATTAGGTATATGCTGTGGCTATATCCAGTGATTCAGAGTTCATCGTATCGGGAAGTGCAGATGAGACGGTGAGACTATGGGACGTCAAGACAGGTACCTGTAAGACCATGAGTGGTCACACAGATTCTGTATATGCTGTGGCTATATCCAGTGATTCAGAGTTCATCGTATCGGGAAGTCATGATTAGACGGTGAGACTATGGGACGTCAAGACAGGTACCTGTAAGACCATGAGTGGTCACATAGATTCTGTATATGCTGTGGCTATATCCAGTGATTCAGAGTTCATCGTATCGGGAAGTGATGATTAGACGGTGAGACTATGGGACGTCAAGACAGGTACCTGTAAGACCATGAGTGGTCACACTAGTTATGTATTATCTGTGGCTATATCCAGTGATTCAGAGTTCATCGTATCGGGAAGTGATGATTATACGGTGAGACTATGGGACGTCAAGACAGGTACCTGTAAGACCATGAGTGGTCACACATATTCTGTATCATCTGTGGCTATATCCAGTGATTCAGAGTTCATCGTATCGGGAAGTAGAGATAAGACTGTTATACTATCGGACGTCAAGACTTGTACCTGTAAGACCATGAGTGGTCACACTAGTTATGTAAATGCTGTGGCTATATCCAGTGATTCAGAGTTCATCGTATCGGGAAGTAGAGATGAGACGGTGAGACTATGGGACGTCAAGACAGGTACCTGTAAGACCAAGAGTGGTCACACTAGTTATGTATTATCTGTGGCTATATCCAGTGATTCAGAGTTCATCGTATCGGGAAGTCATGATTAGACGGTGAGACTATGGGACGTCAAGACAGGTGCCTGTAAGACCATGAGTGGTCACACAAATTAGGTATATGCTGTGGCTATATCCAGTGATTCAGAGTTCATCGTATCGGGAAGTGGACATAATACGGTTATACTATCGGACGTCAAGACAGGTACCTGTAAGACCAAGAGTGGTCACACTAGTTATGTAAATGCTGTGGCTATATCCAGTGATTCAGAGTTCATCGTATCTGGAAGTAGAGATAAGACGGTGAGACTATGGGACGTCAAGACAGGTACCTGTAAGACCATGAGTGGTCACACTAGTTATGTATTATCTGTGGCTATATCCAGTGATTCAGAGTTCATCGTATCGGGAAGTAGAGATGAGACGGTGAGACTATGGGACGTCAAGACAGGTACCTGTAAGACCATGAGTGGTCACACTAGTTATGTATTATCTGTGGCTATATCCAGTGATTCAGAGTTCATCGTATCTGGAAGTAGAGATAAGACGGTGAGACTATGGGACGTCAAGACAGGTACCTGTAAGACCATGAGTGGTCACACTAGTTATGTAAATGCTGTGGCTATATCCAGTGATTCAGAGTTCATCGTATCTGGAAGTAGAGATAAGACGGTGAGACTATGGGACGTCAAGACAGGTACCTGTAAGACCATGAGTGGTCACACTAGTTATGTAAATGCTGTGGCTATATCCAGTGATTCAGAGTTCATCGTATCGGGAAGTGATGATTATACGGTGAGACTATGGGACGTCAAGACAGGTACCTGTAAGACCATGAGTGGTCACACATATTCTGTATCATCTGTGGCTATATCCAGTGATTCAGAGTTCATCGTATCGGGAAGTAGAGATAAGACTGTTATACTATCGGACGTCAAGACTTGTACCTGTAAGACCATGAGTGGTCACACAGATTCTGTATATGCTGTGGCTATATCCAGTGATTCAGAGTTCATCGTATCTGGAAGTAGAGATAAGACGGTGAGACTATGGGACGTCAAGACAGGTACCTGTAAGACCATGAGTGGTCACACTAGTTATGTAAATGCTGTGGCTATATCCAGTGATTCAGAGTTCATCGTATCGGGAAGTAGAGATGAGACGGTGAGACTATGGGACGTCAAGACAGGTACCTGTAAGACCATGAGTGGTCACACTAGTTATGTAAATGCTGTGGCTATATCCAGTGATTCAGAGTTCATCGTATCGGGAAGTAGAGATGAGACGGTGAGACTATGGGACGTCAAGACGTGTACCTGTAAGACCATGAGTGGTCACACAAATTAGGTATATGCTGTGGCTATATCCAGTGATTCAGAGTTCATCGTATCGGGAAGTAGAGATGAGACGGTGAGACTATGGGACGTCAAGACAGGTACCTGTAAGACCATGAGTGGTCACACAGATTCTGTATATGCTGTGGCTATATCCAGTGATTCAGAGTTCATCGTATCGGGAAGTGCAGATGAGACGGTGAGACTATGGGACGTCAAGACAGGTACCTGTAAGACCATGAGTGGTCACACAAATTAGGTATATGCTGTGGCTATATCCAGTGATTCAGAGTTCATCGTATCGGGAAGTGTAGATGAGACGGTGAGACTATGGGACGTCAAGACAGGTACCTGTAAGACCATGAGTGGTCACACTAGTTATGTATTATCTGTGGCTATATCCAGTGATTCAGAGTTCATCGTATCGGGAAGTCATGATTAGACGGTGAGACTATGGGACGTCAAGACAGGTGCCTGTAAGACCATGAGTGGTCACACTAATGTTGCATATGCTGTGGCTATATCCAGTGATTCAGAGTTCATCGTATCGGGAAGTAGAGATAAGACGGTGAGACTATGGGACGTCAAGACAGGTACCTGTAAGACCATGAGTGGTCACACTAGTTATGTATTATCTGTGGCTATATCCAGTGATTCAGAGTTCATCGTATCGGGAAGTGTAGATGAGACGGTGAGACTATGGGACGTCAAGACAGGTACCTGTAAGACCATGAGTGGTCACACTAGTTATGTAAATGCTGTGGCTATATCCAGTGATTCAGAGTTCATCGTATCGGGAAGTAGAGATGAGACGGTGAGACTATGGGACGTCAAGACAGGTACCTGTAAGACCATGAGTGGTCACACAGATTCTGTATTATCTGTGGCTATATCCAGTGATTCAGAGTTCATCGTATCGGGAAGTAGAGATGAGACGGTGAGACTATGGGACGTCAAGACAGGTACCTGTAAGACCATGAGTGGTCACACTAGTTATGTATTATCTGTGGCTATATCCAGTGATTCAGAGTTCATCGTATCGGGAAGTGCAGATAAGACGGTGAGACTATGGGACGTCAAGACAGGTACCTGTAAGACCATGAGTGGTCACACAAATTAGGTATATGCTGTGGCTATATCCAGTGATTCAGAGTTCATCGTATCGGGAAGTGGAGATAATACGGTTATACTATCGGACGTCAAGACAGGTACCTGTAAGACCAAGAGTGGTCACACTAGTTATGTAAATGCTGTGGCTATATCCAGTGATTCAGAGTTCATCGTATCGGGAAGTAGAGATGAGACGGTGAGACTATGGGACGTCAAGACAGGTACCTGTAAGACCATGAGTGGTCACACAAATTAGGTATATGCTGTGGCTATATCCAGTGATTCAGAGTTCATCGTATCGGGAAGTGCAGATGAGACGGTGAGACTATGGGACGTCAAGACAGGTACCTGTAAGACCATGAGTGGTCACACAGATTCTGTATATGCTGTGGCTATATCCAGTGATTCAGAGTTCATCGTATCGGGAAGTGTAGATGAGACGGTGAGACTATGGGACGTCAAGACAGGTACCTGTAAGACCATGAGTGGTCACACTAGTTATGTATTATCTGTGGCTATATCCAGTGATTCAGAGTTCATCGTATCGGGAAGTAGAGATAAGACGGTGAGACTATGGGACGTCAAGACAGGTGCCTGTAAGACCATGAGTGGTCACACTAATGTTGCATATGCTTTGGCTATATCCAGTGATTCAGAGTTCATCGTATCGGGAAGTAGAGATAAGACGGTGAGACTATGGGACGTCAAGACAGGTACCTGTAAGACCATGAGTGGTCACACATATTCTGTATCATCTGTGGCTATATCCAGTGATTCAGAGTTCATCGTATCGGGAAGTGTAGATGAGACGGTGAGACTATGGGACGTCAAGACAGGTACCTGTAAGACCATGAGTGGTCACACTAGTTATGTATTATCTGTGGCTATATCCAGTGATTCAGAGTTCATCGTATCGGGAAGTCATGATTAGACGGTGAGACTATGGGACGTCAAGACAGGTACCTGTAAGACCATGAGTGGTCACACTAGTTCTGTATCATCTGTGGCTATATCCAGTGATTCAGAGTTCATCGTATCGGGAAGTCATGATTAGACGGTGAGACTATGGGACGTCAAGACGTGTACCTGTAAGACCATGAGTGGTCACACAAATTAGGTATATGCTGTGGCTATATCCAGTGATTCAGAGTTCATCGTATCGGGAAGTGTAGATGAGACGGTGAGACTATGGGACGTCAAGACAGGTACCTGTAAGACCATGAGTGGTCACACTAGTTATGTATTATCTGTGGCTATATCCAGTGATTCAGAGTTCATCGTATCTGGAAGTAGAGATAAGACGGTGAGACTATGGGACGTCAAGACAGGTACCTGTAAGACCATGAGTGGTCACACTAGTTCTGTATCATCTGTGGCTATATCCAGTGATTCAGAGTTCATCGTATCGGGAAGTGTAGATGAGACGGTGAGACTATGGGACGTCAAGACAGGTGCCTGTAAGACCATGAGTGGTCACACTAATGTTGCATATGCTGTGGCTATATCCAGTGATTCAGAGTTCATCGTATCGGGAAGTGTAGATGAGACGGTGAGACTATGGGACGTCAAGACAGGTACCTGTAAGACCATGAGTGGTCACACAAATTAGGTATATGCTGTGGCTATATCCAGTGATTCAGAGTTCATCGTATCGGGAAGTGCAGATGAGACGGTGAGACTATGGGACGTCAAGACAGGTACCTGTAAGACCATGAGTGGTCACACAAATTAGGTATATGCTGTGGCTATATCCAGTGATTCAGAGTTCATCGTATCGGGAAGTAGAGATGAGACGGTGAGACTATGGGACGTCAAGACAGGTACCTGTAAGACCATGAGTGGTCACACAAATTAGGTATATGCTGTGGCTATATCCAGTGATTCAGAGTTCATCGTATCGGGAAGTGCAGATGAGACGGTGAGACTATGGGACGTCAAGACAGGTACCTGTAAGACCAAGAGTGGTCACACTAGTTATGTATTATCTGTGGCTATATCCAGTGATTCAGAGTTCATCGTATCTGGAAGTAGAGATAAGACGGTGAGACTATGGGACGTCAAGACAGGTACCTGTAAGACCATGAGTGGTCACACTAGTTATGTATTATCTGTGGCTATATCCAGTGATTCAGAGTTCATCGTATCGGGAAGTCATGATTAGACGGTGAGACTATGGGACGTCAAGACAGGTGCCTGTAAGACCATGAGTGGTCACACTAATGTTGCATATGCTGTGGCTATATCCAGTGATTCAGAGTTCATCGTATCGGGAAGTAGAGATAAGACGGTGAGACTATGGGACGTCAAGACAGGTACCTGTAAGACCATGAGTGGTCACACAAATTAGGTATATGCTGTGGCTATATCCAGTGATTCAGAGTTCATCGTATCGGGAAGTGTAGATGAGACGGTGAGACTATGGGACGTCAAGACAGGTACCTGTAAGACCATGAGTGGTCACACTAGTTCTGTATCATCTGTGGCTATATCCAGTGATTCAGAGTTCATCGTATCGGGAAGTAGAGATGAGACGGTGAGACTATGGGACGTCAAGACAGGTACCTGTAAGACCAAGAGTGGTCACACTAGTTATGTATTATCTGTGGCTATATCCAGTGATTCAGAGTTCATCGTATCGGGAAGTAGAGATAAGACGGTGAGACTATGGGACGTCAAGACAGGTACCTGTAAGACCATGAGTGGTCACACAGATTCTGTATATGCTGTGGCTATATCCAGTGATTCAGAGTTCATCGTATCGGGAAGTGTAGATGAGACGGTGAGACTATGGGACGTCAAGACAGGTACCTGTAAGACCATGAGTGGTCACACTAGTTATGTATTATCTGTGGCTATATCCAGTGATTCAGAGTTCATCGTATCGGGAAGTCATGATTAGACGGTGAGACTATGGGACGTCAAGACAGGTACCTGTAAGACCATGAGTGGTCACACTAGTTCTGTATCATCTGTGGCTATATCCAGTGATTCAGAGTTCATCGTATCGGGAAGTCATGATTAGACGGTGAGACTATGGGACGTCAAGACGTGTACCTGTAAGACCATGAGTGGTCACACAAATTAGGTATATGCTGTGGCTATATCCAGTGATTCAGAGTTCATCGTATCGGGAAGTAGAGATAAGACGGTGAGACTATGGGACGTCAAGACAGGTACCTGTAAGACCAAGAGTGGTCACACTAGTTATGTATTATCTGTGGCTATATCCAGTGATTCAGAGTTCATCGTATCTGGAAGTAGAGATAAGACGGTGAGACTATGGGACGTCAAGACAGGTACCTGTAAGACCATGAGTGGTCACACTAGTTCTGTATCATCTGTGGCTATATCCAGTGATTCAGAGTTCATCGTATCGGGAAGTGTAGATGAGACGGTGAGACTATGGGACGTCAAGACAGGTGCCTGTAAGACCATGAGTGGTCACACTAATGTTGCATATGCTGTGGCTATATCCAGTGATTCAGAGTTCATCGTATCGGGAAGTGTAGATGAGACGGTGAGACTATGGGACGTCAAGACAGGTACCTGTAAGACCATGAGTGGTCACACAAATTAGGTATATGCTGTGGCTATATCCAGTGATTCAGAGTTCATCGTATCGGGAAGTGCAGATGAGACGGTGAGACTATGGGACGTCAAGACAGGTACCTGTAAGACCATGAGTGGTCACACTAATGTTGCATATGCTGTGGCTATATCCAGTGATTCAGAGTTCATCGTATCGGGAAGTGCAGATGAGACGGTGAGACTATGGGACGTCAAGACAGGTACCTGTAAGACCAAGAGTGGTCACACTAGTTATGTATTATCTGTGGCTATATCCAGTGATTCAGAGTTCATCGTATCTGGAAGTAGAGATAAGACGGTGAGACTATGGGACGTCAAGACAGGTACCTGTAAGACCATGAGTGGTCACACTAGTTCTGTATCATCTGTGGCTATATCCAGTGATTCAGAGTTCATCGTATCGGGAAGTGTAGATGAGACGGTGAGACTATGGGACGTCAAGACAGGTACCTGTAAGACCATGAGTGGTCACACAGATTCTGTATATGCTGTGGCTATATCCAGTGATTCAGAGTTCATCGTATCGGGAAGTAGAGATAAGACGGTGAGACTATGGGACGTCAAGACAGGTACCTGTAAGACCATGAGTGGTCACACAGATTCTGTATATGCTGTGGCTATATCCAGTGATTCAGAGTTCATCGTATCGGGAAGTGTAGATGAGACGGTGAGACTATGGGACGTCAAGACAGGTACCTGTAAGACCATGAGTGGTCACACTAGTTATGTATTATCTGTGGCTATATCCAGTGATTCAGAGTTCATCGTATCGGGAAGTCATGATTAGACGGTGAGACTATGGGACGTCAAGACAGGTGCCTGTAAGACCATGAGTGGTCACACTAATGTTGCATATGCTGTGGCTATATCCAGTGATTCAGAGTTCATCGTATCGGGAAGTAGAGATAAGACGGTGAGACTATGGGACGTCAAGACAGGTACCTGTAAGACCATGAGTGGTCACACAAATTAGGTATATGCTGTGGCTATATCCAGTGATTCAGAGTTCATCGTATCGGGAAGTGCAGATGAGACGGTGAGACTATGGGACGTCAAGACAGGTACCTGTAAGACCATGAGTGGTCACACATGGTATGTATTATCTGTGGCTATATCCAGTGATTCAGAGTTCATCGTATCGGGAAGTGTAGATGAGACGGTGAGACTATGGGACGTCAAGACAGGTACCTGTAAGACCATGAGTGGTCACACAGATTCTGTATATGCTGTGGCTATATCCAGTGATTCAGAGTTCATCGTATCGGGAAGTAGAGATAAGACGGTGAGACTATGGGACGTCAAGACAGGTGCCTGTAAGACCATGAGTGGTCACACTAATGTTGCATATGCTGTGGCTATATCCAGTGATTCAGAGTTCATCGTATCGGGAAGTGTAGATGAGACGGTGAGACTATGGGACGTCAAGACAGGTACCTGTAAGACCAAGAGTGGTCACACTAGTTATGTATTATCTGTGGCTATATCCAGTGATTCAGAGTTCATCGTATCTGGAAGTAGAGATAAGACGGTGAGACTATGGGACGTCAAGACAGGTACCTGTAAGACCATGAGTGGTCACACAGATTCTGTATATGCTGTGGCTATATCCAGTGATTCAGAGTTCATCGTATCGGGAAGTCATGATGAGACGGTGAGACTATGGAACGTCAAGACAGGTACCTGTAAGACCATGAGTGGTCACACTAGTTATGTATTATCTGTGGCTATATCCAGTGATTCAGAGTTCATCGTATCGGGAAGTAGAGATGAGACGGTGAGACTATGGGACGTCAAGACAGGTACCTGTAAGACCATGAGTGGTCACACAAATTAGGTATATGCTGTGGCTATATCCAGTGATTCAGAGTTCATCGTATCGGGAAGTAGAGATGAGACGGTGAGACTATGGGACGTCAAGACAGGTACCTGTAAGACCATGAGTGGTCACACAAATTAGGTATATGCTGTGGCTATATCCAGTGATTCAGAGTTCATCGTATCGGGAAGTAGAGATGAGACGGTGAGACTATGGGACGTCAAGACAGGTACCTGTAAGACCATGAGTGGTCACACATATTCTGTATCATCTGTGGCTATATCCAGTGATTCAGAGTTCATCGTATCGGGAAGTGTAGATGAGACGGTGAGACTATGGGACGTCAAGACAGGTACCTGTAAGACCATGAGTGGTCACACAGATTCTGTATATGCTGTGGCTATATCCAGTGATTCAGAGTTCATCGTATCGGGAAGTGTAGATGAGACGGTGAGACTATGGGACGTCAAGACAGGTACCTGTAAGACCATGAGTGGTCACACTAGTTATGTATTATCTGTGGCTATATCCAGTGATTCAGAGTTCATCGTATCGGGAAGTGCAGATGAGACGGTGAGACTATGGGACGTCAAGACAGGTACCTGTAAGACCATGAGTGGTCACACAGATTCTGTATATGCTGTGGCTATATCCAGTGATTCAGAGTTCATCGTATCGGGAAGTGTAGATGAGACGGTGAGACTATGGGACGTCAAGACAGGTACCTGTAAGACCAAGAGTGGTCACACTAGTTATGTATTATCTGTGGCTATATCCAGTGATTCAGAGTTCATCGTATCTGGAAGTAGAGATAAGACGGTGAGACTATGGGACGTCAAGACAGGTACCTGTAAGACCAAGAGTGGTCACACTAGTTATGTATTATCTGTGGCTATATCCAGTGATTCAGAGTTCATCGTATCTGGAAGTAGAGATAAGACGGTGAGACTATGGGACGTCAAGACAGGTACCTGTAAGACCATGAGTGGTCACACTAGTTCTGTATCATCTGTGGCTATATCCAGTGATTCAGAGTTCATCGTATCGGGAAGTGTAGATGAGACGGTGAGACTATGGGACGTCAAGACAGGTACCTGTAAGACCAAGAGTGGTCACACTAGTTATGTATTATCTGTGGCTATATCCAGTGATTCAGAGTTCATCGTATCGGGAAGTGCAGATGAGACGGTGAGACTATGGGACGTCAAGACAGGTACCTGTAAGACCATGAGTGGTCACACAAATTAGGTATATGCTGTGGCTATATCCAGTGATTCAGAGTTCATCGTATCGGGAAGTAGAGATGAGACGGTGAGACTATGGGACGTCAAGACAGGTACCTGTAAGACCATGAGTGGTCACATAGATTCTGTATATGCTGTGGCTATATCCAGTGATTCAGAGTTCATCGTATCGGGAAGTGATGATTAGACGGTGAGACTATGGGACGTCAAGACAGGTACCTGTAAGACCATGAGTGGTCACACTAGTTATGTATTATCTGTGGCTATATCCAGTGATTCAGAGTTCATCGTATCGGGAAGTGATGATTAGACGGTGAGACTATGGGACGTCAAGACAGGTACCTGTAAGACCATGAGTGGTCACACTAATGTTGCATATGCTGTGGCTATATCCAGTGATTCAGAGTTCATCGTATCGGGAAGTCATGATTAGACGGTGAGACTATGGGACGTCAAGACAGGTACCTGTAAGACCATGAGTGGTCACATAGATTCTGTATATGCTGTGGCTATATCCAGTGATTCAGAGTTCATCGTATCGGGAAGTGATGATTAGACGGTGAGACTATGGGACGTCAAGACAGGTACCTGTAAGACCATGAGTGGTCACACTAGTTATGTATTATCTGTGGCTATATCCAGTGATTCAGAGTTCATCGTATCGGGAAGTGATGATTAGACGGTGAGACTATGGGACGTCAAGACAGGTACCTGTAAGACCATGAGTGGTCACACATATTCTGTATCATCTGTGGCTATATCCAGTGATTCAGAGTTCATCGTATCGGGAAGTAGAGATAAGACTGTTATACTATCGGACGTCAAGACTTGTACCTGTAAGACCATGAGTGGTCACACTAGTTATGTAAATGCTGTGGCTATATCCAGTGATTCAGAGTTCATCGTATCGGGAAGTAGAGATGAGACGGTGAGACTATGGGACGTCAAGACAGGTACCTGTAAGACCAAGAGTGGTCACACTAGTTATGTATTATCTGTGGCTATATCCAGTGATTCAGAGTTCATCGTATCGGGAAGTCATGATTAGACGGTGAGACTATGGGACGTCAAGACAGGTGCCTGTAAGACCATGAGTGGTCACACAAATTAGGTATATGCTGTGGCTATATCCAGTGATTCAGAGTTCATCGTATCGGGAAGTGGACATAATACGGTTATACTATCGGACGTCAAGACAGGTACCTGTAAGACCAAGAGTGGTCACACTAGTTATGTATTATCTGTGGCTATATCCAGTGATTCAGAGTTCATCGTATCTGGAAGTAGAGATAAGACGGTGAGACTATGGGACGTCAAGACAGGTACCTGTAAGACCATGAGTGGTCACACTAGTTCTGTATTATCTGTGGCTATATCCAGTGATTCAGAGTTCATCGTATCTGGAAGTAGAGATAAGACGGTGAGACTATGGGACGTCAAGACAGGTACCTGTAAGACCATGAGTGGTCACACTAGTCATGTATCATCTGTGGCTATATCCAGTGATTCAGAGTTCATCGTATCGGGAAGTGCAGATTAGACGGTTATACTATCGGACGTCAAGACAGGTACCTGTAAGACCAAGAGTGGTCACACTAGTTATGTAAATGCTGTGGCTATATCCAGTGATTCAGAGTTCATCGTATCGGGAAGTAGAGATGAGACGGTGAGACTATGGGACGTCAAGACAGGTACCTGTAAGACCATGAGTGGTCACACTAGTTCTGTATGATCTGTGGCTATATCCAGTGATTCAGAGTTCATCGTATCTGGAAGTAGAGATAAGACGGTGAGACTATGGGACGTCAAGACAGGTACCTGTAAGACCATGAGTGGTCACACTAGTTCTGTATCATCTGTGGCTATATCCAGTGATTCAGAGTTCATCGTATCGGGAAGTCATGATTAGACGGTGAGACTATGGGACGTCAAGACGTGTACCTGTAAGACCATGAGTGGTCACACAAATTAGGTATATGCTGTGGCTATATCCAGTGATTCAGAGTTCATCGTATCGGGAAGTAGAGATAAGACGGTTATACTATGGGACGTCAAGACAGGTACCTGTAAGACCATGAGTGGTCACACAAATTAGGTATATGCTGTGGCTATATCCAGTGATTCAGAGTTCATCGTATCGGGAAGTGCAGATGAGACGGTGAGACTATGGGACGTCAAGACAGGTACCTGTAAGACCATGAGTGGTCACACAAATTAGGTATATGCTGTGGCTATATCCAGTGATTCAGAGTTCATCGTATCGGGAAGTGTAGATGAGACGGTGAGACTATGGGACGTCAAGACAGGTACCTGTAAGACCATGAGTGGTCACACTAGTTATGTATTATCTGTGGCTATATCCAGTGATTCAGAGTTCATCGTATCGGGAAGTCATGATTAGACGGTGAGACTATGGGACGTCAAGACAGGTGCCTGTAAGACCATGAGTGGTCACACTAATGTTGCATATGCTGTGGCTATATCCAGTGATTCAGAGTTCATCGTATCGGGAAGTAGAGATAAGACGGTGAGACTATGGGACGTCAAGACAGGTACCTGTAAGACCATGAGTGGTCACACAAATTAGGTATATGCTGTGGCTATATCCAGTGATTCAGAGTTCATCGTATCGGGAAGTGCAGATGAGACGGTGAGACTATGGGACGTCAAGACAGGTACCTGTAAGACCATGAGTGGTCACACAGATTCTGTATATGCTGTGGCTATATCCAGTGATTCAGAGTTCATCGTATCGGGAAGTGTAGATGAGACGGTGAGACTATGGGACGTCAAGACAGGTACCTGTAAGACCATGAGTGGTCACACTAGTTATGTATTATCTGTGGCTATATCCAGTGATTCAGAGTTCATCGTATCGGGAAGTAGAGATAAGACGGTGAGACTATGGGACGTCAAGACAGGTGCCTGTAAGACCATGAGTGGTCACACTAATGTTGCATATGCTTTGGCTATATCCAGTGATTCAGAGTTCATCGTATCGGGAAGTAGAGATAAGACGGTGAGACTATGGGACGTCAAGACAGGTACCTGTAAGACCATGAGTGGTCACACAGATTCTGTATATGCTGTGGCTATATCCAGTGATTCAGAGTTCATCGTATCGGGAAGTGTAGATGAGACGGTGAGACTATGGGACGTCAAGACAGGTACCTGTAAGACCATGAGTGGTCACACTAGTTATGTATTATCTGTGGCTATATCCAGTGATTCAGAGTTCATCGTATCGGGAAGTCATGATTAGACGGTGAGACTATGGGACGTCAAGACAGGTACCTGTAAGACCATGAGTGGTCACACTAGTTCTGTATCATCTGTGGCTATATCCAGTGATTCAGAGTTCATCGTATCGGGAAGTCATGATTAGACGGTGAGACTATGGGACGTCAAGACGTGTACCTGTAAGACCATGAGTGGTCACACAAATTAGGTATATGCTGTGGCTATATCCAGTGATTCAGAGTTCATCGTATCTGGAAGTAGAGATAAGACGGTGAGACTATGGGACGTCAAGACAGGTACCTGTAAGACCAAGAGTGGTCACACTAGTTATGTATTATCTGTGGCTATATCCAGTGATTCAGAGTTCATCGTATCTGGAAGTAGAGATAAGACGGTGAGACTATGGGACGTCAAGACAGGTACCTGTAAGACCATGAGTGGTCACACTAGTTCTGTATCATCTGTGGCTATATCCAGTGATTCAGAGTTCATCGTATCGGGAAGTGTAGATGAGACGGTGAGACTATGGGACGTCAAGACAGGTGCCTGTAAGACCATGAGTGGTCACACTAATGTTGCATATGCTGTGGCTATATCCAGTGATTCAGAGTTCATCGTATCGGGAAGTGTAGATGAGACGGTGAGACTATGGGACGTCAAGACAGGTACCTGTAAGACCATGAGTGGTCACACAAATTAGGTATATGCTGTGGCTATATCCAGTGATTCAGAGTTCATCGTATCGGGAAGTGCAGATGAGACGGTGAGACTATGGGACGTCAAGACAGGTACCTGTAAGACCATGAGTGGTCACACAAATTAGGTATATGCTGTGGCTATATCCAGTGATTCAGAGTTCATCGTATCGGGAAGTAGAGATGAGACGGTGAGACTATGGGACGTCAAGACAGGTACCTGTAAGACCATGAGTGGTCACACAAATTAGGTATATGCTGTGGCTATATCCAGTGATTCAGAGTTCATCGTATCGGGAAGTGCAGATGAGACGGTGAGACTATGGGACGTCAAGACAGGTACCTGTAAGACCAAGAGTGGTCACACTAGTTATGTATTATCTGTGGCTATATCCAGTGATTCAGAGTTCATCGTATCTGGAAGTAGAGATAAGACGGTGAGACTATGGGACGTCAAGACAGGTACCTGTAAGACCATGAGTGGTCACACTAGTTATGTATTATCTGTGGCTATATCCAGTGATTCAGAGTTCATCGTATCGGGAAGTCATGATTAGACGGTGAGACTATGGGACGTCAAGACAGGTGCCTGTAAGACCATGAGTGGTCACACTAATGTTGCATATGCTGTGGCTATATCCAGTGATTCAGAGTTCATCGTATCGGGAAGTAGAGATAAGACGGTGAGACTATGGGACGTCAAGACAGGTACCTGTAAGACCATGAGTGGTCACACAAATTAGGTATATGCTGTGGCTATATCCAGTGATTCAGAGTTCATCGTATCGGGAAGTGTAGATGAGACGGTGAGACTATGGGACGTCAAGACAGGTACCTGTAAGACCATGAGTGGTCACACTAGTTCTGTATCATCTGTGGCTATATCCAGTGATTCAGAGTTCATCGTATCGGGAAGTGTAGATGAGACGGTGAGACTATGGGACGTCAAGACAGGTACCTGTAAGACCATGAGTGGTCACACTAGTTATGTATTATCTGTGGCTATATCCAGTGATTCAGAGTTCATCGTATCGGGAAGTCATGATTAGACGGTGAGACTATGGGACGTCAAGACAGGTACCTGTAAGACCATGAGTGGTCACACAGATTCTGTATATGCTGTGGCTATATCCAGTGATTCAGAGTTCATCGTATCGGGAAGTGTAGATGAGACGGTGAGACTATGGGACGTCAAGACAGGTACCTGTAAGACCATGAGTGGTCACACAGATTCTGTATATGCTGTGGCTATATCCAGTGATTCAGAGTTCATCGTATCGGGAAGTGTAGATGAGACGGTGAGACTATGGGACGTCAAGACAGGTACCTGTAAGACCAAGAGTGGTCACACAGATTAGGTATATGCTGTGGCTATATCCAGTGATTCAGAGTTCATCGTATCGGGAAGTAGAGATAAGACGGTGAGACTATGGGACGTCAAGACAGGTACCTGTAAGACCATGAGTGGTCACACAAATTAGGTATATGCTGTGGCTATATCCAGTGATTCAGAGTTCATCGTATCGGGAAGTAGAGATAAGACGGTGAGACTATGGGACGTCAAGACAGGTACCTGTAAGACCAAGAGTGGTCACACTAGTTATGTATTATCTGTGGCTATATCCAGTGATTCAGAGTTCATCGTATCTGGAAGTAGAGATAAGACGGTGAGACTATGGGACGTCAAGACAGGTACCTGTAAGACCATGAGTGGTCACACTAGTTCTGTATCATCTGTGGCTATATCCAGTGATTCAGAGTTCATCGTATCGGGAAGTGTAGATGAGACGGTGAGACTATGGGACGTCAAGACAGGTGCCTGTAAGACCATGAGTGGTCACACTAATGTTGCATATGCTGTGGCTATATCCAGTGATTCAGAGTTCATCGTATCGGGAAGTGTAGATGAGACGGTGAGACTATGGGACGTCAAGACAGGTACCTGTAAGACCATGAGTGGTCACACAAATTAGGTATATGCTGTGGCTATATCCAGTGATTCAGAGTTCATCGTATCGGGAAGTGCAGATGAGACGGTGAGACTATGGGACGTCAAGACAGGTACCTGTAAGACCATGAGTGGTCACACTAATGTTGCATATGCTGTGGCTATATCCAGTGATTCAGAGTTCATCGTATCGGGAAGTGCAGATGAGACGGTGAGACTATGGGACGTCAAGACAGGTACCTGTAAGACCATGAGTGGTCACACTAGTTATGTATTATCTGTGGCTATATCCAGTGATTCAGAGTTCATCGTATCGGGAAGTGTAGATGAGACGGTGAGACTATGGGACGTCAAGACAGGTACCTGTAAGACCATGAGTGGTCACACAGATTCTGTATATGCTGTGGCTATATCCAGTGATTCAGAGTTCATCGTATCGGGAAGTAGAGATAAGACGGTGAGACTATGGGACGTCAAGACAGGTACCTGTAAGACCATGAGTGGTCACACAGATTCTGTATATGCTGTGGCTATATCCAGTGATTCAGAGTTCATCGTATCGGGAAGTAGAGATAAGACGGTGAGACTATGGGACGTCAAGACAGGTACCTGTAAGACCATGAGTGGTCACACAGATTCTGTATATGCTGTGGCTATATCCAGTGATTCAGAGTTCATCGTATCGGGAAGTGTAGATGAGACGGTGAGACTATGGGACGTCAAGACAGGTACCTGTAAGACCATGAGTGGTCACACTAGTTATGTATTATCTGTGGCTATATCCAGTGATTCAGAGTTCATCGTATCGGGAAGTCATGATTAGACGGTGAGACTATGGGACGTCAAGACAGGTGCCTGTAAGACCATGAGTGGTCACACTAATGTTGCATATGCTGTGGCTATATCCAGTGATTCAGAGTTCATCGTATCGGGAAGTAGAGATAAGACGGTGAGACTATGGGACGTCAAGACAGGTACCTGTAAGACCATGAGTGGTCACACAAATTAGGTATATGCTGTGGCTATATCCAGTGATTCAGAGTTCATCGTATCGGGAAGTGCAGATGAGACGGTGAGACTATGGGACGTCAAGACAGGTACCTGTAAGACCATGAGTGGTCACACATGGTATGTATTATCTGTGGCTATATCCAGTGATTCAGAGTTCATCGTATCGGGAAGTGTAGATGAGACGGTGAGACTATGGGACGTCAAGACAGGTACCTGTAAGACCATGAGTGGTCACACAGATTCTGTATATGCTGTGGCTATATCCAGTGATTCAGAGTTCATCGTATCGGGAAGTAGAGATAAGACGGTGAGACTATGGGACGTCAAGACAGGTGCCTGTAAGACCATGAGTGGTCACACTAATGTTGCATATGCTGTGGCTATATCCAGTGATTCAGAGTTCATCGTATCGGGAAGTGTAGATGAGACGGTGAGACTATGGGACGTCAAGACAGGTACCTGTAAGACCATGAGTGGTCACACTAGTTATGTATTATCTGTGGCTATATCCAGTGATTCAGAGTTCATCGTATCGGGAAGTAGAGATAAGACGGTGAGACTATGGGACGTCAAGACAGGTACCTGTAAGACCATGAGTGGTCACACAGATTCTGTATATGCTGTGGCTATATCCAGTGATTCAGAGTTCATCGTATCGGGAAGTCATGATGAGACGGTGAGACTATGGAACGTCAAGACAGGTACCTGTAAGACCATGAGTGGTCAGACTAGTTCTGTATCATCTGTGGCTATATCCAGTGATTCAGAGTTCATCGTATCGGGAAGTAGAGATTATACGGTGAGACTATGGGACGTCAAGACAGGTACCTGTAAGACCATGAGTGGTCACACAAATTAGGTATATGCTGTGGCTATATCCAGTGATTCAGAGTTCATCGTATCGGGAAGTGCAGATGAGACGGTGAGACTATGGGACGTCAAGACAGGTACCTGTAAGACCATGAGTGGTCACACTAATGTTGCATATGCTGTGGCTATATCCAGTGATTCAGAGTTCATCGTATCGGGAAGTAGAGATAAGACGGTGAGACTATGGGACGTCAAGACAGGTACCTGTAAGACCAAGAGTGGTCACACTAGTTATGTATTATCTGTGGCTATATCCAGTGATTCAGAGTTCATCGTATCGGGAAGTAGAGATAAGACGGTGAGACTATGGGACGTCAAGACAGGTACCTGTAAGACCATGAGTGGTCACACAGATTCTGTATATGCTGTGGCTATATCCAGTGATTCAGAGTTCATCGTATCGGGAAGTGTAGATGAGACGGTGAGACTATGGGACGTCAAGACAGGTACCTGTAAGACCATGAGTGGTCACACTAGTTATGTATTATCTGTGGCTATATCCAGTGATTCAGAGTTCATCGTATCGGGAAGTCATGATTAGACGGTGAGACTATGGGACGTCAAGACAGGTACCTGTAAGACCATGAGTGGTCACACTAGTTCTGTATCATCTGTGGCTATATCCAGTGATTCAGAGTTCATCGTATCGGGAAGTCATGATTAGACGGTGAGACTATGGGACGTCAAGACGTGTACCTGTAAGACCATGAGTGGTCACACAAATTAGGTATATGCTGTGGCTATATCCAGTGATTCAGAGTTCATCGTATCGGGAAGTAGAGATAAGACGGTGAGACTATGGGACGTCAAGACAGGTACCTGTAAGACCATGAGTGGTCACACAGATTCTGTATATGCTGTGGCTATATCCAGTGATTCAGAGTTCATCGTATCGGGAAGTAGAGATGAGACGGTGAGACTATGGGACGTCAAGACAGGTACCTGTAAGACCATGAGTGGTCACACAGATTCTGTATATGCTGTGGCTATATCCAGTGATTCAGAGTTCATCGTATCGGGAAGTAGAGATGAGACGGTGAGACTATGGGACGTCAAGACAGGTGCCTGTAAGACCATGAGTGGTCACACTAATGTTGCATATGCTGTGGCTATATCCAGTGATTCAGAGTTCATCGTATCGGGAAGTGTAGATGAGACGGTGAGACTATGGGACGTCAAGACAGGTACCTGTAAGACCATGAGTGGTCACACAAATTAGGTATATGCTGTGGCTATATCCAGTGATTCAGAGTTCATCGTATCGGGAAGTGCAGATGAGACGGTGAGACTATGGGACGTCAAGACAGGTACCTGTAAGACCATGAGTGGTCACACAAATTAGGTATATGCTGTGGCTATATCCAGTGATTCAGAGTTCATCGTATCGGGAAGTAGAGATGAGACGGTGAGACTATGGGACGTCAAGACAGGTACCTGTAAGACCAAGAGTGGTCACACTAGTTATGTATTATCTGTGGCTATATCCAGTGATTCAGAGTTCATCGTATCGGGAAGTAGAGATAAGACGGTGAGACTATGGGACGTCAAGACAGGTACCTGTAAGACCATGAGTGGTCACACAGATTCTGTATATGCTGTGGCTATATCCAGTGATTCAGAGTTCATCGTATCGGGAAGTGTAGATGAGACGGTGAGACTATGGGACGTCAAGACAGGTACCTGTAAGACCATGAGTGGTCACACTAGTTATGTATTATCTGTGGCTATATCCAGTGATTCAGAGTTCATCGTATCGGGAAGTCATGATTAGACGGTGAGACTATGGGACGTCAAGACAGGTGCCTGTAAGACCATGAGTGGTCACACTAATGTTGCATATGCTTTGGCTATATCCAGTGATTCAGAGTTCATCGTATCGGGAAGTAGAGATAAGACGGTGAGACTATGGGACGTCAAGACAGGTACCTGTAAGACCATGAGTGGTCACACAAATTAGGTATATGCTGTGGCTATATCCAGTGATTCAGAGTTCATCGTATCGGGAAGTGCAGATGAGACGGTGAGACTATGGGACGTCAAGACAGGTACCTGTAAGACCATGAGTGGTCACACAAATTAGGTATATGCTGTGGCTATATCCAGTGATTCAGAGTTCATCGTATCGGGAAGTAGAGATGAGACGGTGAGACTATGGGACGTCAAGACAGGTACCTGTAAGACCAAGAGTGGTCACACTAGTTATGTATTATCTGTGGCTATATCCAGTGATTCAGAGTTCATCGTATCGGGAAGTAGAGATAAGACGGTGAGACTATGGGACGTCAAGACAGGTACCTGTAAGACCATGAGTGGTCACACAGATTCTGTATATGCTGTGGCTATATCCAGTGATTCAGAGTTCATCGTATCGGGAAGTGTAGATGAGACGGTGAGACTATGGGACGTCAAGACAGGTACCTGTAAGACCATGAGTGGTCACACTAGTTATGTATTATCTGTGGCTATATCCAGTGATTCAGAGTTCATCGTATCGGGAAGTGCAGATGAGACGGTGAGACTATGGGACGTCAAGACAGGTACCTGTAAGACCATGAGTGGTCACACTAGTTCTGTATCATCTGTGGCTATATCCAGTGATTCAGAGTTCATCGTATCGGGAAGTAGAGATAAGACGGTGAGACTATGGGACGTCAAGACAGGTACCTGTAAGACCAAGAGTGGTCACACTAGTTATGTATTATCTGTGGCTATATCCAGTGATTCAGAGTTCATCGTATCGGGAAGTAGAGATAAGACGGTGAGACTATGGGACGTCAAGACAGGTACCTGTAAGACCAAGAGTGGTCACACTAGTTATGTATTATCTGTGGCTATATCCAGTGATTCAGAGTTCATCGTATCTGGAAGTAGAGATAAGACGGTGAGACTATGGGACGTCAAGACAGGTACCTGTAAGACCATGAGTGGTCACACTAATGTTGCATATGCTGTGGCTATATCCAGTGATTCAGAGTTCATCGTATCGGGAAGTAGAGATGAGACGGTGAGACTATGGGACGTCAAGACAGGTACCTGTAAGACCAAGAGTGGTCACACTAGTTATGTATTATCTGTGGCTATATCCAGTGATTCAGAGTTCATCGTATCTGGAAGTAGAGATAAGACGGTGAGACTATGGGACGTCAAGACAGGTACCTGTAAGACCATGAGTGGTCACACAGATTCTGTATATGCTGTGGCTATATCCAGTGATTCAGAGTTCATCGTATCGGGAAGTAGAGATGAGACGGTGAGACTATGGGACGTCAAGACAGGTACCTGTAAGACCATGAGTGGTCACACAGATTCTGTATATGCTGTGGCTATATCCAGTGATTCAGAGTTCATCGTATCGGGAAGTAGAGATGAGACGGTGAGACTATGGGACGTCAAGACAGGTGCCTGTAAGACCATGAGTGGTCACACTAATGTTGCATATGCTGTGGCTATATCCAGTGATTCAGAGTTCATCGTATCGGGAAGTGTAGATGAGACGGTGAGACTATGGGACGTCAAGACAGGTACCTGTAAGACCATGAGTGGTCACACAAATTAGGTATATGCTGTGGCTATATCCAGTGATTCAGAGTTCATCGTATCGGGAAGTGCAGATGAGACGGTGAGACTATGGGACGTCAAGACAGGTACCTGTAAGACCATGAGTGGTCACACAAATTAGGTATATGCTGTGGCTATATCCAGTGATTCAGAGTTCATCGTATCGGGAAGTAGAGATGAGACGGTGAGACTATGGGACGTCAAGACAGGTACCTGTAAGACCAAGAGTGGTCACACTAGTTATGTATTATCTGTGGCTATATCCAGTGATTCAGAGTTCATCGTATCTGGAAGTAGAGATAAGACGGTGAGACTATGGGACGTCAAGACAGGTACCTGTAAGACCATGAGTGGTCACACTAGTTCTGTATCATCTGTGGCTATATCCAGTGATTCAGAGTTCATCGTATCGGGAAGTGTAGATGAGACGGTGAGACTATGGGACGTCAAGACAGGTACCTGTAAGACCATGAGTGGTCACACAGATTCTGTATATGCTGTGGCTATATCCAGTGATTCAGAGTTCATCGTATCGGGAAGTAGAGATAAGACGGTGAGACTATGGGACGTCAAGACAGGTACCTGTAAGACCATGAGTGGTCACACAGATTCTGTATATGCTGTGGCTATATCCAGTGATTCAGAGTTCATCGTATCGGGAAGTGTAGATGAGACGGTGAGACTATGGGACGTCAAGACAGGTACCTGTAAGACCATGAGTGGTCACACTAGTTATGTATTATCTGTGGCTATATCCAGTGATTCAGAGTTCATCGTATCGGGAAGTCATGATTAGACGGTGAGACTATGGGACGTCAAGACAGGTGCCTGTAAGACCATGAGTGGTCACACTAATGTTGCATATGCTGTGGCTATATCCAGTGATTCAGAGTTCATCGTATCGGGAAGTAGAGATAAGACGGTGAGACTATGGGACGTCAAGACAGGTACCTGTAAGACCATGAGTGGTCACACTAGTTATGTAAATGCTGTGGCTATATCCAGTGATTCAGAGTTCATCGTATCGGGAAGTGCAGATGAGACGGTGAGACTATGGGACGTCAAGACAGGTACCTGTAAGACCATGAGTGGTCACACAGATTCTGTATATGCTGTGGCTATATCCAGTGATTCAGAGTTCATCGTATCGGGAAGTCATGATTAGACGGTGAGACTATGGGACGTCAAGACAGGTACCTGTAAGACCATGAGTGGTCACACAGATTCTGTATATGCTGTGGCTATATCCAGTGATTCAGAGTTCATCGTATCGGGAAGTAGAGATAAGACGGTGAGACTATGGGACGTCAAGACAGGTGCCTGTAAGACCATGAGTGGTCACACTAATGTTGCATATGCTGTGGCTATATCCAGTGATTCAGAGTTCATCGTATCGGGAAGTAGAGATGAGACGGTGAGACTATGGGACGTCAAGACAGGTACCTGTAAGACCATGAGTGGTCACACAGATTCTGTATATGCTGTGGCTATATCCAGTGATTCAGAGTTCATCGTATCGGGAAGTCATGATTAGACGGTGAGACTATGGGACGTCAAGACAGGTGCCTGTAAGACCATGAGTGGTCACACTAATGTTGCATATGCTGTGGCTATATCCAGTGATTCAGAGTTCATCGTATCGGGAAGTAGAGATAAGACGGTGAGACTATGGGACGTCAAGACAGGTACCTGTAAGACCATGAGTGGTCACACAGATTAGGTATATGCTGTGGCTATATCCAGTGATTCAGAGTTCATCGTATCGGGAAGTAGAGATAAGACGGTGAGACTATGTGACGTCAAGACAGGTACCTGTAAGACCATGAGTGGTCACACAGATTCTGTATATGCTGTGGCTATATCCAGTGATTCAGAGTTCATCGTATCGGGAAGTCATGATTAGACGGTGAGACTATGGGACGTCAAGACAGGTACCTGTAAGACCATGAGTGGTCACACAGATTCTGTATATGCTGTGGCTATATCCAGTGATTCAGAGTTCATCGTATCGGGAAGTGCAGATGAGACGGTGAGACTATGGGACGTCAAGACAGGTACCTGTAAGACCATGAGTGGTCACACTAGTTATGTATTATCTGTGGCTATATCCAGTGATTCAGAGTTCATCGTATCGGGAAGTCATGATTAGACGGTGAGACTATGGGACGTCAAGACAGGTACCTGTAAGACCATGAGTGGTCACACTAATGTTGCATATGCTGTGGCTATATCCAGTGATTCAGAGTTCATCGTATCGGGAAGTAGAGATGAGACGGTGAGACTATGGGACGTCAAGACAGGTACCTGTAAGACCATGAGTGGTCACACAGATTCTGTATATGCTGTGGCTATATCCAGTGATTCAGAGTTCATCGTATCGGGAAGTCATGATTAGACGGTGAGACTATGGGACGTCAAGACAGGTACCTGTAAGACCATGAGTGGTCACACAGATTCTGTATATGCTGTGGCTATATCCAGTGATTCAGAGTTCATCGTATCGGGAAGTGTAGATGAGACGGTGAGACTATGGGACGTCAAGACAGGTACCTGTAAGACCATGAGTGGTCACACTAGTTATGTATTATCTGTGGCTATATCCAGTGATTCAGAGTTCATCGTATCGGGAAGTAGAGATAAGACGGTGAGACTATGGGACGTCAAGACAGGTACCTGTAAGACCATGAGTGGTCACACAGATTAGGTATATGCTGTGGCTATATCCAGTGATTCAGAGTTCATCGTATCGGGAAGTAGAGATAAGACGGTGAGACTATGTGACGTCAAGACAGGTACCTGTAAGACCATGAGTGGTCACACAGATTCTGTATATGCTGTGGCTATATCCAGTGATTCAGAGTTCATCGTATCGGGAAGTCATGATTAGACGGTGAGACTATGGGACGTCAAGACAGGTACCTGTAAGACCATGAGTGGTCACACAGATTCTGTATATGCTGTGGCTATATCCAGTGATTCAGAGTTCATCGTATCGGGAAGTGCAGATGAGACGGTGAGACTATGGGACGTCAAGACAGGTACCTGTAAGACCATGAGTGGTCACACTAGTTATGTATTATCTGTGGCTATATCCAGTGATTCAGAGTTCATCGTATCGGGAAGTCATGATTAGACGGTGAGACTATGGGACGTCAAGACAGGTACCTGTAAGACCATGAGTGGTCACACTAATGTTGCATATGCTGTGGCTATATCCAGTGATTCAGAGTTCATCGTATCGGGAAGTAGAGATGAGACGGTGAGACTATGGGACGTCAAGACAGGTACCTGTAAGACCATGAGTGGTCACACAGATTCTGTATATGCTGTGGCTATATCCAGTGATTCAGAGTTCATCGTATCGGGAAGTCATGATTAGACGGTGAGACTATGGGACGTCAAGACAGGTACCTGTAAGACCATGAGTGGTCACACAGATTCTGTATATGCTGTGGCTATATCCAGTGATTCAGAGTTCATCGTATCGGGAAGTGTAGATGAGACGGTGAGACTATGGGACGTCAAGACAGGTACCTGTAAGACCATGAGTGGTCACACAGATTCTGTATATGCTGTGGCTATATCCAGTGATTCAGAGTTCATCGTATCGGGAAGTGTAGATGAGACGGTGAGACTATGGGACGTCAAGACAGGTACCTGTAAGACCAAGAGTGGTCACACTAGTTATGTATTATCTGTGGCTATATCCAGTGATTCAGAGTTCATCGTATCGGGAAGTAGAGATAAGACGGTGAGACTATGGGACGTCAAGACAGGTACCTGTAAGACCATGAGTGGTCACACAGATTCTGTATATGCTGTGGCTATATCCAGTGATTCAGAGTTCATCGTATCGGGAAGTAGAGATGAGACGGTGAGACTATGGGACGTCAAGACAGGTACCTGTAAGACCATGAGTGGTCACACAGATTCTGTATATGCTGTGGCTATATCCAGTGATTCAGAGTTCATCGTATCGGGAAGTAGAGATGAGACGGTGAGACTATGGGACGTCAAGACAGGTACCTGTAAGACCATGAGTGGTCACACAGATTCTGTATATGCTGTGGCTATATCCAGTGATTCAGAGTTCATCGTATCGGGAAGTGTAGATGAGACGGTGAGACTATGGGACGTCAAGACAGGTACCTGTAAGACCAAGAGTGGTCACACTAGTTATGTATTATCTGTGGCTATATCCAGTGATTCAGAGTTCATCGTATCGGGAAGTCATGATTAGACGGTGAGACTATGGGACGTCAAGACAGGTACCTGTAAGACCATGAGTGGTCACACTAATGTTGCATATGCTGTGGCTATATCCAGTGATTCAGAGTTCATCGTATCGGGAAGTAGAGATGAGACGGTGAGACTATGGGACGTCAAGACAGGTACCTGTAAGACCATGAGTGGTCACACAGATTCTGTATATGCTGTGGCTATATCCAGTGATTCAGAGTTCATCGTATCGGGAAGTAGAGATAAGACGGTGAGACTATGGGACGTCAAGACAGGTGCCTGTAAGACCATGAGTGGTCACACTAATGTTGCATATGCTGTGGCTATATCCAGTGATTCAGAGTTCATCGTATCGGGAAGTGTAGATGAGACGGTGAGACTATGGGACGTCAAGACAGGTACCTGTAAGACCAAGAGTGGTCACACTAGTTATGTATTATCTGTGGCTATATCCAGTGATTCAGAGTTCATCGTATCGGGAAGTAGAGATAAGACGGTGAGACTATGGGACGTCAAGACAGGTACCTGTAAGACCATGAGTGGTCACACAGATTCTGTATATGCTGTGGCTATATCCAGTGATTCAGAGTTCATCGTATCGGGAAGTAGAGATGAGACGGTGAGACTATGGGACGTCAAGACAGGTACCTGTAAGACCATGAGTGGTCACACAGATTCTGTATATGCTGTGGCTATATCCAGTGATTCAGAGTTCATCGTATCGGGAAGTAGAGATAAGACGGTGAGACTATGGGACGTCAAGACAGGTACCTGTAAGACCATGAGTGGTCACACAGATTCTGTATATGCTGTGGCTATATCCAGTGATTCAGAGTTCATCGTATCGGGAAGTCATGATTAGACGGTGAGACTATGGGACGTCAAGACAGGTACCTGTAAGACCATGAGTGGTCACACTAATGTTGCATATGCTGTGGCTATATCCAGTGATTCAGAGTTCATCGTATCGGGAAGTAGAGATGAGACGGTGAGACTATGGGACGTCAAGACAGGTACCTGTAAGACCATGAGTGGTCACACTAATGTTGCATATGCTGTGGCTATATCCAGTGATTCAGAGTTCATCGTATCGGGAAGTCATGATTAGACGGTGAGACTATGGGACGTCAAGACAGGTACCTGTAAGACCATGAGTGGTCACACAGATTCTGTATATGCTGTGGCTATATCCAGTGATTCAGAGTTCATCGTATCGGGAAGTAGAGATAAGACGGTGAGACTATGGGACGTCAAGACAGGTGCCTGTAAGACCATGAGTGGTCACACATGGTATGTATTATCTGTGGCTATATCCAGTGATTCAGAGTTCATCGTATCGGGAAGTAGAGATGAGACGGTGAGACTATGGGACGTCAAGACAGGTACCTGTAAGACCATGAGTGGTCACACATGGTATGTATTATCTGTGGCTATATCCAGTGATTCAGAGTTCATCGTATCGGGAAGTGTAGATGAGACGGTGAGACTATGGGACGTCAAGACAGGTACCTGTAAGACCAAGAGTGGTCACACTAGTTATGTATTATCTGTGGCTATATCCAGTGATTCAGAGTTCATCGTATCGGGAAGTAGAGATAAGACGGTGAGACTATGGGACGTCAAGACAGGTACCTGTAAGACCATGAGTGGTCACACAGATTCTGTATATGCTGTGGCTATATCCAGTGATTCAGAGTTCATCGTATCGGGAAGTAGAGATGAGACGGTGAGACTATGGGACGTCAAGACAGGTACCTGTAAGACCATGAGTGGTCACACAGATTCTGTATATGCTGTGGCTATATCCAGTGATTCAGAGTTCATCGTATCGGGAAGTAGAGATGAGACGGTGAGACTATGGGACGTCAAGACAGGTACCTGTAAGACCATGAGTGGTCACACAGATTCTGTATATGCTGTGGCTATATCCAGTGATTCAGAGTTCATCGTATCGGGAAGTGTAGATGAGACGGTGAGACTATGGGACGTCAAGACAGGTACCTGTAAGACCAAGAGTGGTCACACTAGTTATGTATTATCTGTGGCTATATCCAGTGATTCAGAGTTCATCGTATCGGGAAGTCATGATTAGACGGTGAGACTATGGGACGTCAAGACAGGTACCTGTAAGACCATGAGTGGTCACACTAATGTTGCATATGCTGTGGCTATATCCAGTGATTCAGAGTTCATCGTATCGGGAAGTAGAGATGAGACGGTGAGACTATGGGACGTCAAGACAGGTACCTGTAAGACCATGAGTGGTCACACAGATTCTGTATATGCTGTGGCTATATCCAGTGATTCAGAGTTCATCGTATCGGGAAGTAGAGATAAGACGGTGAGACTATGGGACGTCAAGACAGGTGCCTGTAAGACCATGAGTGGTCACACTAATGTTGCATATGCTGTGGCTATATCCAGTGATTCAGAGTTCATCGTATCGGGAAGTGTAGATGAGACGGTGAGACTATGGGACGTCAAGACAGGTACCTGTAAGACCAAGAGTGGTCACACTAGTTATGTATTATCTGTGGCTATATCCAGTGATTCAGAGTTCATCGTATCGGGAAGTAGAGATAAGACGGTGAGACTATGGGACGTCAAGACAGGTACCTGTAAGACCATGAGTGGTCACACAGATTCTGTATATGCTGTGGCTATATCCAGTGATTCAGAGTTCATCGTATCGGGAAGTAGAGATGAGACGGTGAGACTATGGGACGTCAAGACAGGTACCTGTAAGACCATGAGTGGTCACACAGATTCTGTATATGCTGTGGCTATATCCAGTGATTCAGAGTTCATCGTATCGGGAAGTAGAGATGAGACGGTGAGACTATGGGACGTCAAGACAGGTACCTGTAAGACCATGAGTGGTCACACAGATTCTGTATATGCTGTGGCTATATCCAGTGATTCAGAGTTCATCGTATCGGGAAGTAGAGATAAGACGGTGAGACTATGGGACGTCAAGACAGGTACCTGTAAGACCATGAGTGGTCACACAGATTCTGTATATGCTGTGGCTATATCCAGTGATTCAGAGTTCATCGTATCGGGAAGTAGAGATAAGACGGTGAGACTATGGGACGTCAAGACAGGTACCTGTAAGACCATGAGTGGTCACACTAATGTTGCATATGCTGTGGCTATATCCAGTGATTCAGAGTTCATCGTATCGGGAAGTAGAGATGAGACGGTGAGACTATGGGACGTCAAGACAGGTACCTGTAAGACCATGAGTGGTCACACAGATTCTGTATATGCTGTGGCTATATCCAGTGATTCAGAGTTCATCGTATCGGGAAGTAGAGATAAGACGGTGAGACTATGGGACGTCAAGACAGGTACCTGTAAGACCATGAGTGGTCACACAGATTCTGTATATGCTGTGGCTATATCCAGTGATTCAGAGTTCATCGTATCGGGAAGTAGAGATAAGACGGTGAGACTATGGGACGTCAAGACAGGTACCTGTAAGACCATGAGTGGTCACACAGATTCTGTATATGCTGTGGCTATATCCAGTGATTCAGAGTTCATCGTATCGGGAAGTCATGATTAGACGGTGAGACTATGGGACGTCAAGACAGGTACCTGTAAGACCATGAGTGGTCACACTAATGTTGCATATGCTGTGGCTATATCCAGTGATTCAGAGTTCATCGTATCGGGAAGTAGAGATGAGACGGTGAGACTATGGGACGTCAAGACAGGTACCTGTAAGACCATGAGTGGTCACACAGATTCTGTATATGCTGTGGCTATATCCAGTGATTCAGAGTTCATCGTATCGGGAAGTAGAGATGAGACGGTGAGACTATGGGACGTCAAGACAGGTACCTGTAAGACCATGAGTGGTCACACAGATTCTGTATATGCTGTGGCTATATCCAGTGATTCAGAGTTCATCGTATCGGGAAGTAGAGATAAGACGGTGAGACTATGGGACGTCAAGACAGGTACCTGTAAGACCATGAGTGGTCACACAGATTCTGTATATGCTGTGGCTATATCCAGTGATTCAGAGTTCATCGTATCGGGAAGTCATGATTAGACGGTGAGACTATGGGACGTCAAGACAGGTACCTGTAAGACCATGAGTGGTCACACTAATGTTGCATATGCTGTGGCTATATCCAGTGATTCAGAGTTCATCGTATCGGGAAGTAGAGATGAGACGGTGAGACTATGGGACGTCAAGACAGGTACCTGTAAGACCATGAGTGGTCACACAGATTCTGTATATGCTGTGGCTATATCCAGTGATTCAGAGTTCATCGTATCGGGAAGTGTAGATGAGACGGTGAGACTATGGGACGTCAAGACAGGTACCTGTAAGACCAAGAGTGGTCACACTAGTTATGTATTATCTGTGGCTATATCCAGTGATTCAGAGTTCATCGTATCGGGAAGTCATGATTAGACGGTGAGACTATGGGACGTCAAGACAGGTACCTGTAAGACCATGAGTGGTCACACTAATGTTGCATATGCTGTGGCTATATCCAGTGATTCAGAGTTCATCGTATCGGGAAGTCATGATTAGACGGTGAGACTATGGGACGTCAAGACAGGTACCTGTAAGACCATGAGTGGTCACACAGATTCTGTATATGCTGTGGCTATATCCAGTGATTCAGAGTTCATCGTATCGGGAAGTAGAGATAAGACGGTGAGACTATGGGACGTCAAGACAGGTGCCTGTAAGACCATGAGTGGTCACACTAATGTTGCATATGCTGTGGCTATATCCAGTGATTCAGAGTTCATCGTATCGGGAAGTAGAGATGAGACGGTGAGACTATGGGACGTCAAGACAGGTACCTGTAAGACCATGAGTGGTCACACATGGTATGTATTATCTGTGGCTATATCCAGTGATTCAGAGTTCATCGTATCGGGAAGTAGAGATGAGACGGTGAGACTATGGGACGTCAAGACAGGTACCTGTAAGACCATGAGTGGTCACACTAGTTATGTATTATCTGTGGCTATATCCAGTGATTCAGAGTTCATCGTATCGGGTAGTCATGATTAGACGGTGAGACTATGGGACGTCAAGACAGGTACCTGTAAGACCATGAGTGGTCACACTAGTTATGTAAATGCTGTGGCTATATCCAGTGATTCAGAGTTCATCGTATCGGGAAGTGTAGATGAGACGGTGAGACTATGGGACGTCAAGACAGGTACCTGTAAGACCATGAGTGGTCACACTAGTTATGTAAATGCTGTGGCTATATCCAGTGATTCAGAGTTCATCGTATCGGGAAGTCATGATTAGACGGTGAGACTATGGGACGTCAAGACAGGTACCTGTAAGACCATGAGTGGTCACACTAATGTTGCATATGCTGTGGCTATATCCAGTGATTCAGAGTTCATCGTATCGGGAAGTAGAGATGAGACGGTGAGACTATGGGACGTCAAGACAGGTACCTGTAAGACCATGAGTGGTCACACAGATTCTGTATATGCTGTGGCTATATCCAGTGATTCAGAGTTCATCGTATCGGGAAGTCATGATTAGACGGTGAGACTATGGGACGTCAAGACAGGTACCTGTAAGACCATGAGTGGTCACACAGATTCTGTATATGCTGTGGCTATATCCAGTGATTCAGAGTTCATCGTATCGAAGTGTAGATGAGACGGTGAGACTATGGGACGTCAAGACAGGTACCTGTAAGACCATGAGTGGTCACACAGATTCTGTATATGCTGTGGCTATATCCAGTGATTCAGAGTTCATCGTATCGGGAAGTGTAGATGAGACGGTGAGACTATGGGACGTCAAGACAGGTACCTGTAAGACCAAGAGTGGTCACACTAGTTATGTATTATCTGTGGCTATATCCAGTGATTCAGAGTTCATCGTATCGGGAAGTAGAGATAAGACGGTGAGACTATGGGACGTCAAGACAGGTACCTGTAAGACCATGAGTGGTCACACAGATTCTGTATATGCTGTGGCTATATCCAGTGATTCAGAGTTCATCGTATCGGGAAGTAGAGATAAGACGGTGAGACTATGGGACGTCAAGACAGGTACCTGTAAGACCATGAGTGGTCACACAGATTCTGTATATGCTGTGGCTATATCCAGTGATTCAGAGTTCATCGTATCGGGTAGTCATGATTAGACGGTGAGACTATGGGACGTCAAGACAGGTACCTGTAAGACCAAGAGTGGTCACACATGGTATGTATTATCTGTGGCTATATCCAGTGATTCAGAGTTCATCGTATCGGGAAGTAGAGATGAGACGGTGAGACTATGGGACGTCAAGACAGGTACCTGTAAGACCATGAGTGGTCACACAGATTCTGTATATGCTGTGGCTATATCCAGTGATTCAGAGTTCATCGTATCGGGAAGTAGAGATAAGACGGTGAGACTATGGGACGTCAAGACAGGTACCTGTAAGACCATGAGTGGTCACACTAATGTTGCATATGCTGTGGCTATATCCAGTGATTCAGAGTTCATCGTATCGGGAAGTAGAGATGAGACGGTGAGACTATGGGACGTCAAGACAGGTACCTGTAAGACCATGAGTGGTCACACAGATTCTGTATATGCTGTGGCTATATCCAGTGATTCAGAGTTCATCGTATCGGGAAGTAGAGATAAGACGGTGAGACTATGGGACGTCAAGACAGGTGCCTGTAAGACCATGAGTGGTCACACTAATGTTGCATATGCTGTGGCTATATCCAGTGATTCAGAGTTCATCGTATCGGGAAGTGTAGATGAGACGGTGAGACTATGGGACGTCAAGACAGGTACCTGTAAGACCAAGAGTGGTCACACTAGTTATGTATTATCTGTGGCTATATCCAGTGATTCAGAGTTCATCGTATCGGGAAGTAGAGATAAGACGGTGAGACTATGGGACGTCAAGACAGGTACCTGTAAGACCATGAGTGGTCACACAGATTCTGTATATGCTGTGGCTATATCCAGTGATTCAGAGTTCATCGTATCGGGAAGTAGAGATGAGACGGTGAGACTATGGGACGTCAAGACAGGTACCTGTAAGACCATGAGTGGTCACACAGATTCTGTATATGCTGTGGCTATATCCAGTGATTCAGAGTTCATCGTATCGGGAAGTAGAGATGAGACGGTGAGACTATGGGACGTCAAGACAGGTACCTGTAAGACCATGAGTGGTCACACAGATTCTGTATATGCTGTGGCTATATCCAGTGATTCAGAGTTCATCGTATCGGGAAGTGTAGATGAGACGGTGAGACTATGGGACGTCAAGACAGGTACCTGTAAGACCAAGAGTGGTCACACTAGTTATGTATTATCTGTGGCTATATCCAGTGATTCAGAGTTCATCGTATCGGGAAGTCATGATTAGACGGTGAGACTATGGGACGTCAAGACAGGTACCTGTAAGACCATGAGTGGTCACACTAATGTTGCATATGCTGTGGCTATATCCAGTGATTCAGAGTTCATCGTATCGGGAAGTCATGATTAGACGGTGAGACTATGGGACGTCAAGACAGGTACCTGTAAGACCATGAGTGGTCACACAGATTCTGTATATGCTGTGGCTATATCCAGTGATTCAGAGTTCATCGTATCGGGAAGTAGAGATAAGACGGTGAGACTATGGGACGTCAAGACAGGTGCCTGTAAGACCATGAGTGGTCACACTAATGTTGCATATGCTGTGGCTATATCCAGTGATTCAGAGTTCATCGTATCGGGAAGTAGAGATGAGACGGTGAGACTATGGGACGTCAAGACAGGTACCTGTAAGACCATGAGTGGTCACACATGGTATGTATTATCTGTGGCTATATCCAGTGATTCAGAGTTCATCGTATCGGGAAGTAGAGATGAGACGGTGAGACTATGGGACGTCAAGACAGGTACCTGTAAGACCATGAGTGGTCACACTAGTTATGTATTATCTGTGGCTATATCCAGTGATTCAGAGTTCATCGTATCGGGTAGTCATGATTAGACGGTGAGACTATGGGACGTCAAGACAGGTACCTGTAAGACCATGAGTGGTCACACTAGTTATGTAAATGCTGTGGCTATATCCAGTGATTCAGAGTTCATCGTATCGGGAAGTGTAGATGAGACGGTGAGACTATGGGACGTCAAGACAGGTACCTGTAAGACCATGAGTGGTCACACTAGTTATGTAAATGCTGTGGCTATATCCAGTGATTCAGAGTTCATCGTATCGGGAAGTGTAGATGAGACGGTGAGACTATGGGACGTCAAGACAGGTACCTGTAAGACCATGAGTGGTCACACTAGTTATGTATTATCTGTGGCTATATCCAGTGATTCAGAGTTCATCGTATCGGGAAGTAGAGATGAGACGGTGAGACTATGGGACGTCAAGACAGGTACCTGTAAGACCATGAGTGGTCACACAGATTCTGTATATGCTGTGGCTATATCCAGTGATTCAGAGTTCATCGTATCGGGAAGTAGAGATAAGACGGTGAGACTATGGGACGTCAAGACAGGTACCTGTAAGACCATGAGTGGTCACACTAATGTTGCATATGCTGTGGCTATATCCAGTGATTCAGAGTTCATCGTATCGGGAAGTAGAGATGAGACGGTGAGACTATGGGACGTCAAGACAGGTACCTGTAAGACCATGAGTGGTCACACAGATTCTGTATATGCTGTGGCTATATCCAGTGATTCAGAGTTCATCGTATCGGGAAGTGTAGATGAGACGGTGAGACTATGGGACGTCAAGACAGGTACCTGTAAGACCATGAGTGGTCACACTAGTTATGTATTATCTGTGGCTATATCCAGTGATTCAGAGTTCATCGTATCGGGAAGTCATGATTAGACGGTGAGACTATGGGACGTCAAGACAGGTACCTGTAAGACCATGAGTGGTCACACTAGTTATGTATTATCTGTGGCTATATCCAGTGATTCAGAGTTCATCGTATCGGGAAGTGTAGATGAGACGGTGAGACTATGGGACGTCAAGACAGGTACCTGTAAGACCATGAGTGGTCACACAGATTCTGTATATGCTGTGGCTATATCCAGTGATTCAGAGTTCATCGTATCGGGAAGTAGAGATGAGACGGTGAGACTATGGGACGTCAAGACAGGTACCTGTAAGACCATGAGTGGTCACACTAATGTTGCATATGCTGTGGCTATATCCAGTGATTCAGAGTTCATCGTATCGGGAAGTGTAGATGAGACGGTGAGACTATGGGACGTCAAGACAGGTACCTGTAAGACCATGAGTGGTCACACATGGTATGTATTATCTGTGGCTATATCCAGTGATTCAGAGTTCATCGTATCGGGAAGTAGAGATGAGACGGTGAGACTATGGGACGTCAAGACAGGTACCTGTAAGACCATGAGTGGTCACACAGATTCTGTATATGCTGTGGCTATATCCAGTGATTCAGAGTTCATCGTATCGGGAAGTAGAGATGAGACGGTGAGACTATGGGACGTCAAGACAGGTACCTGTAAGACCATGAGTGGTCACACAGATTCTGTATATGCTGTGGCTATATCCAGTGATTCAGAGTTCATCGTATCGGGAAGTGTAGATGAGACGGTGAGACTATGGGACGTCAAGACAGGTACCTGTAAGACCAAGAGTGGTCACACTAGTTATGTATTATCTGTGGCTATATCCAGTGATTCAGAGTTCATCGTATCGGGAAGTCATGATTAGACGGTGAGACTATGGGACGTCAAGACAGGTACCTGTAAGACCATGAGTGGTCACACTAATGTTGCATATGCTGTGGCTATATCCAGTGATTCAGAGTTCATCGTATCGGGAAGTAGAGATGAGACGGTGAGACTATGGGACGTCAAGACAGGTACCTGTAAGACCATGAGTGGTCACACAGATTCTGTATATGCTGTTGCTATATCCAGTGATTCAGAGTTCATCGTATCGGGAAGTAGAGATAAGACGGTGAGACTATGGGACGTCAAGACAGGTACCTGTAAGACCATGAGTGGTCACACTAATGTTGCATATGCTGTGGCTATATCCAGTGATTCAGAGTTCATCGTATCGGGAAGTGTAGATGAGACGGTGAGACTATGGGACGTCAAGACAGGTACCTGTAAGACCATGAGTGGTCACACATGGTATGTATTATCTGTGGCTATATCCAGTGATTCAGAGTTCATCGTATCGGGAAGTAGAGATGAGACGGTGAGACTATGGGACGTCAAGACAGGTACCTGTAAGACCATGAGTGGTCACACTAGTTATGTATTATCTGTGGCTATATCCAGTGATTCAGAGTTCATCGTATCGGGTAGTCATGATTAGACGGTGAGACTATGGGACGTCAAGACAGGTACCTGTAAGACCATGAGTGGTCACACTAGTTATGTAAATGCTGTGGCTATATCCAGTGATTCAGAGTTCATCGTATCGGGAAGTGTAGATGAGACGGTGAGACTATGGGACGTCAAGACAGGTACCTGTAAGACCATGAGTGGTCACACTAGTTATGTAAATGCTGTGGCTATATCCAGTGATTCAGAGTTCATCGTATCGGGAAGTGTAGATGAGACGGTGAGACTATGGGACGTCAAGACAGGTACCTGTAAGACCATGAGTGGTCACACAGATTCTGTATATGCTGTGGCTATATCCAGTGATTCAGAGTTCATCGTATCGGGAAGTAGAGATGAGACGGTGAGACTATGGGACGTCAAGACAGGTACCTGTAAGACCATGAGTGGTCACACATGGTATGTATTATCTGTGGCTATATCCAGTGATTCAGAGTTCATCGTATCGGGAAGTAGAGATGAGACGGTGAGACTATGGGACGTCAAGACAGGTACCTGTAAGACCATGAGTGGTCACACAGATTCTGTATATGCTGTGGCTATATCCAGTGATTCAGAGTTCATCGTATCGGGAAGTAGAGATAAGACGGTGAGACTATGGGACGTCAAGACAGGTACCTGTAAGACCATGAGTGGTCACACTAATGTTGCATATGCTGTGGCTATATCCAGTGATTCAGAGTTCATCGTATCGGGAAGTAGAGATGAGACGGTGAGACTATGGGACGTCAAGACAGGTACCTGTAAGACCATGAGTGGTCACACAGATTCTGTATATGCTGTGGCTATATCCAGTGATTCAGAGTTCATCGTATCGGGAAGTGTAGATGAGACGGTGAGACTATGGGACGTCAAGACAGGTACCTGTAAGACCATGAGTGGTCACACTAGTTATGTAAATGCTGTGGCTATATCCAGTGATTCAGAGTTCATCGTATCGGGAAGTGTAGATGAGACGGTGAGACTATGGGACGTCAAGACAGGTACCTGTAAGACCATGAGTGGTCACACTAGTTATGTATTATCTGTGGCTATATCCAGTGATTCAGAGTTCATCGTATCGGGAAGTGTAGATGAGACGGTGAGACTATGGGACGTCAAGACAGGTACCTGTAAGACCATGAGTGGTCACACAGATTCTGTATATGCTGTGGCTATATCCAGTGATTCAGAGTTCATCGTATCGGGAAGTAGAGATGAGACGGTGAGACTATGGGACGTCAAGACAGGTACCTGTAAGACCATGAGTGGTCACACTAATGTTGCATATGCTGTGGCTATATCCAGTGATTCAGAGTTCATCGTATCGGGAAGTGTAGATGAGACGGTGAGACTATGGGACGTCAAGACAGGTACCTGTAAGACCATGAGTGGTCACACATGGTATGTATTATCTGTGGCTATATCCAGTGATTCAGAGTTCATCGTATCGGGAAGTAGAGATGAGACGGTGAGACTATGGGACGTCAAGACAGGTACCTGTAAGACCATGAGTGGTCACACAGATTCTGTATATGCTGTGGCTATATCCAGTGATTCAGAGTTCATCGTATCGGGAAGTAGAGATGAGACGGTGAGACTATGGGACGTCAAGACAGGTACCTGTAAGACCATGAGTGGTCACACAGATTCTGTATATGCTGTGGCTATATCCAGTGATTCAGAGTTCATCGTATCGGGAAGTGTAGATGAGACGGTGAGACTATGGGACGTCAAGACAGGTACCTGTAAGACCAAGAGTGGTCACACTAGTTATGTATTATCTGTGGCTATATCCAGTGATTCAGAGTTCATCGTATCGGGAAGTCATGATTAGACGGTGAGACTATGGGACGTCAAGACAGGTACCTGTAAGACCATGAGTGGTCACACTAATGTTGCATATGCTGTGGCTATATCCAGTGATTCAGAGTTCATCGTATCGGGAAGTAGAGATGAGACGGTGAGACTATGGGACGTCAAGACAGGTACCTGTAAGACCATGAGTGGTCACACAGATTCTGTATATGCTGTGGCTATATCCAGTGATTCAGAGTTCATCGTATCGGGAAGTAGAGATAAGACGGTGAGACTATGGGACGTCAAGACAGGTGCCTGTAAGACCATGAGTGGTCACACAAATGTTGCATATGCTGTGGCTATATCCAGTGATTCAGAGTTCATCGTATCGGGAAGTGTAGATGAGACGGTGAGACTATGGGACGTCAAGACAGGTACCTGTAAGACCATGAGTGGTCACACATGGTATGTATTATCTGTGGCTATATCCAGTGATTCAGAGTTCATCGTATCGGGAAGTAGAGATGAGACGGTGAGACTATGGGACGTCAAGACAGGTACCTGTAAGACCATGAGTGGTCACACTAGTTATGTATTATCTGTGGCTATATCCAGTGATTCAGAGTTCATCGTATCGGGTAGTCATGATTAGACGGTGAGACTATGGGACGTCAAGACAGGTACCTGTAAGACCATGAGTGGTCACACTAGTTATGTAAATGCTGTGGCTATATCCAGTGATTCAGAGTTCATCGTATCGGGAAGTGTAGATGAGACGGTGAGACTATGGGACGTCAAGACAGGTACCTGTAAGACCATGAGTGGTCACACTAGTTATGTAAATGCTGTGGCTATATCCAGTGATTCAGAGTTCATCGTATCGGGAAGTGTAGATGAGACGGTGAGACTATGGGACGTCAAGACAGGTACCTGTAAGACCATGAGTGGTCACACAGATTCTGTATATGCTGTGGCTATATCCAGTGATTCAGAGTTCATCGTATCGGGAAGTAGAGATGAGACGGTGAGACTATGGGACGTCAAGACAGGTACCTGTAAGACCATGAGTGGTCACACATGGTATGTATTATCTGTGGCTATATCCAGTGATTCAGAGTTCATCGTATCGGGAAGTAGAGATGAGACGGTGAGACTATGGGACGTCAAGACAGGTACCTGTAAGACCATGAGTGGTCACACAGATTCTGTATATGCTGTGGCTATATCCAGTGATTCAGAGTTCATCGTATCGGGAAGTGTAGATGAGACGGTGAGACTATGGGACGTCAAGACAGGTACCTGTAAGACCATGAGTGGTCACACTAGTTATGTAAATGCTGTGGCTATATCCAGTGATTCAGAGTTCATCGTATCGGGAAGTGTAGATGAGACGGTGAGACTATGGGACGTCAAGACAGGTACCTGTAAGACCATGAGTGGTCACACTAATGTTGCATATGCTGTGGCTATATCCAGTGATTCAGAGTTCATCGTATCGGGAAGTGTAGATGAGACGGTGAGACTATGGGACGTCAAGACAGGTACCTGTAAGACCATGAGTGGTCACACATGGTATGTATTATCTGTGGCTATATCCAGTGATTCAGAGTTCATCGTATCGGGAAGTAGAGATGAGACGGTGAGACTATGGGACGTCAAGACAGGTACCTGTAAGACCATGAGTGGTCACACTAGTTATGTATTATCTGTGGCTATATCCAGTGATTCAGAGTTCATCGTATCGGGAAGTAGAGATGAGACGGTGAGACTATGGGACGTCAAGACAGGTACCTGTAAGACCATGAGTGGTCACACAGATTCTGTATATGCTGTGGCTATATCCAGTGATTCAGAGTTCATCGTATCGGGAAGTAGAGATGAGACGGTGAGACTATGGG